>VOMN01100527.1:0-11734 GCA_014899125.1 Orchestia grillus
GGAACATAAATGTCCCAAAACCTTTGATAATTTTTTTTTCATGACGTTGCGAATACTTATTTGACACACTGTAATGAGCCTTAATCACAGCTGAATAAATCATTCATGCGCTGCAGTTTCATGGAAAATAGTTGGTGCTTATTTTGTTGCACGAGGATGTCTGCCCGTGTGCATGTAACGTAGAGAATAATCTTGATAACTTGTTCACCGCCCACTAAACACTTTTACTTTGGAATTCTTGTAGTTTCAGTTTAGTCCATGCTGGATTGGTAATTTTTAGCTACATTGAGTTCATTAGTGGACATATTGTCCCGTCTTTTAAGGAGTTAATATAATTTTTTTAACAACCGTCACACTGCATGACGATACGAGTGAGGCGCTGTGCAACTCTCAAAAATGCACTATTTAAAATAAAAATAGTTCTGTGTTAAACCATTTCTGTTCTTATGCTTAGGGAAATTCCTCTAAGAGCGCAACAGTATGTCAGCTTCTGCTATGTCTGTCTGATGCCCCGCGCCTCAGCCTCGAGCGCTGGCATAGCCTAGCGGACAACTTTAGTTCTGTTAATAAGATATCATCCAATATTTTAAAGGTCTTTCCCTATGGGACAGATGTGCCTCAAATTTGGCAGACGTATGTAACTCAATAAAGAAAAAATATTTTGCTCGTGAGGAATCTTCTGATTTCTTAAAAGAAAACGAGATATCGAGAGAAAACGAAATTTTCGAATATTTATTAAAAAGGTATAAACTCCCAAAAATATTTGCACTAGAAAGATGAGACATATTTCATTTTGTGCGTCTCAATTAGTACAATGAACGACATGTTCATTTTTTTGAAGAAATTGATTATTCGGTTATAGAAATGTTACTAAGTTTTTCTACTCTGAGGTCTGTATCTTTTTTCAAACGCAATGAACTAAATATTCTTAGCATTCTATGTATGCGCATAGAAATTCTCGATCGAATGAACTTATACCATTTCTATATGGCTAAGATTGTAGATGAAGAGAGCTTTCAACAGCGGAAAATCCGAAATTTACAGGAGAGCCTTAAGTATATATATATATATATATTCACTCTCTAATGTTGTTATTAAAAGTATATAAATGAAAAAAGTCAAGTAGAATATCCTATTTGGCTCAAAGAGGGTACTTAAAAAACTTTTGTGACCCCTGTGGCATTTTTGAATGTAAGCGCCTGAATTTTTAGGGCTTGAGAAGGGGCTGTGAGGCTAAGTTCGGGGGAGGTGGAGAGACCACTCACCTTCACAGGCCAACAAATCGTCAAATAAGCACTTCAGGTTAATGCACTGGGTCGTATAGATAAAGTACAATGCGTGAAAAAGTAAAGATAATGATATCAAGCAGGAATATCCAGGATATTGTGATGTATATGCTTATTACGTACTAAAAAATAAAAAAATTATGTATAAAAAAGTTCTACGCCTTCTAATACACTCATGAATACATATCATACACTAATATATCAGAAAAACATAGCTAAGCACCCAAAATTGTCTCACTACTGGAACACCAGAAATTTACCACCACCACCCCCACCCTCACCCTCTCCTCCCTGTTTCCACCCCCGTAATTGCCGTTCCAACCATACGATTTGCATGAAACTGTCACATGTGAAAGAACACATTCTTGAATGATATAGGCTCAAAAACCGGGAAAATTGTTATTGTCGAAAACCCGTTGGATGGTTCCCTTATTAAGATAGCAGGAGGACGCAAGGATGACTGACTGCACCGGCTTCTGGATGTGCGAGGGGGGAGGAAGTGAGGGCTGTCATGAAAATACTATTTATGTCTTAAAAGGCGGCGTAATATGCCCATTTTACGTCATGTTGCATTGCTGTCTTTGTTAACAATTTTGTTAAAATAAAAAGTTGATCTTGGAGATAGCCTTGAAGAGTCCAGCTACCACCATATGACCCATAAATCTCGCTTAGGTACGTTCTGATGAACAAAACTTAGGTGAACGACCAACTGCTTGGAGACGCTGCTGGAGGGCAAGAACCTATTGGTTCCGGTCCATCATTCAGTCAACGTTCTAGTGCTCGTTGTCCCGAGAACGCAATCGGGGACCGTTTACAGACCAGCCCTGCTCGTATACAGCTGATTGACTGAACGGCTGGGTTTTATTCGATCGAGTAGCAACGAAAAGGTTGGTGACCTTACTATGCTGAGACCAGTCATAGTAGACCATAAAAGCCCGTTTACACTATCAATCGCTGGAGCGAATTTCATGTTTCCTAACTTTCCGCAAACACCGAACATACCTTGGGTGATGGCAGATTTTAGGGTGCTTGTGTTTCCCAACAGGCTGGAAAACTCTAGACACAAACTTTCGTAGGAACAGCGAACAGTCGCTTGTTGATGTATTTGTTGTGCTAATAAATATTTGATTTTTTCGGAGACGATTTTGTTGGTAATTTATTCATTTGGTAATAGCTTAATATTGTCATATGACCCTATTCAAATTAAGGATCAGTTAATTCAACATGAATAGTAGCTGGCAACCCTCCGGCATCACATTTCCAAAATTGACGGGTTCAGATTTTTCAAACGCGAGTAAAATTGCCATTACTCATGAAAAACCTACATGATTAGCTACCAAGAAGCAAATTTTAAAACGCTAGCATACAACATCATTAAACATGTCTTCAAACAACAGTGTCGTTTGTTTACAATCTGCACTCGCACAACTTCATGCGGCCGAAAGCACAGTCTAAACACGATTCGAAGAGTTTGTATTTTTGCTTGCGTTTTGGTGTGTTTGTGATTGACGAGGAGTTTGATAATGTAGACGCTGCTTTAAGCTCCGTTCACATATCAACCTTTAGAGCGAATTTGGTATTCAACTCTCTGCGAACACGAAAACGCTGCGCAGGCTGACAGATTTCGGTGTGTTTGTGTTTTCCATTCGGTTGGAAAATTCGAACACCAACTTTCGTAGAAACAGCGAAGTCTCGCTTGTTTATGTATATATTGTGCAAATGAATTATTAATTTGATGGGAAACGATATTTTTGGTAATTTATT
Organism: Orchestia grillus; assembly: GCA_014899125.1. Classification (NCBI taxonomy): domain Eukaryota; kingdom Metazoa; phylum Arthropoda; class Malacostraca; order Amphipoda; family Talitridae; genus Orchestia; species Orchestia grillus. The sequence continues at coordinate 3,051 of VOMN01100527.1, forward strand.
CATTTGATTACAGCTTATTATTGTCTTATGAGCCTCTCTAAATTAAGGATTAGTTAATTTAGCATAAATGGTAGCCGGCAGTAGCTGGCAGCTGCATAAATAGTAGTAGGCAACCTACCGGCATGGCATTGGTAGACGATCAACGGCTTTAGATTTTTCTTACATGAGTAAAAACTTCATTACTGAATTAAAACTATCAAATACATGACTAACAACTGCCTAAATATAAATTAAAACACTATTATACATCAACTTTACACTTATATTCAAAGAGCAGTGTAGTTTGTTTACTTTGATTGTTTCAAACTGTTACATTCTGCACTCGTACAACTTTATGCGGCAAAAATTCACAGTCTGGACAGAATTCAGAAGAGTTTGTGTTTTTGTTTGAGTTTTGGTGTGTTCGTGATTGATGGAGAGTTTGGTAGTGTAGACAGGGCATAAGGGTGTGTCCCAGACTGTAACTGACGCTTTCCAGTTGCAGGTTGGCGAATTATTCTTTTGGCGGTGTTCGGTTCAGATACTGCTGTTTACACGTAAATCTAGGATTAATTGGATAGTTGTCTGATTTCGGAGAAGAGTAATCGCAGAGTGGGACAAGATAGCCAAATTTGAAGTATAGATCACTTTGGCCAGAACCAGAAAATTATGATTTACCTCGGTAAACGCATCATCTAACAAAAGCTTGACCGAAAGTGAAGAGAGGTCATTAGATAGAGCTGTGGTCCTAAAAGCGTCTGATCTGCAAAGTAACTTCAACGGTTGTCGTGTAATTGGCCTTGTCGAAGACAGTAATTAATGCGATCGCTTGTACACCCAACATAATGTGTAATGGTTGTTTGATCATTATACGGCAAGACGGTTCCGTGGGCTCGTTACTTTTTAGAAAAATTGCGAATTACGGCTGCATTTCTTCCCGACGTATCGGAATTAGGGGCGGGGAGTTGCCCAGTTAGTTTGAAACTAGCAGCCTTGAAAACTCGCGAGAAAATTATTTTCTTGGGAAAGACTAGCTAACTGTAACCCGGTTCATAGATCGGAGCTGGATGAACCACCGGTAATATCCTGTCGTGGGTGATTATCGAGAACCCATTGGGCTACTGGCAAAGAATGATGTGGATAACTTAGGGGCGAATGGCGATCGACATTGCATCACCTCAAAAAAAGACTGTTAGCTTCACCACTGTTCCTAACAAAAAGTAGACCTGGAACCTGAGAAGTTTCTCGCCGTCGGGGGGTCCCGTACCATTTCTAAATTTATAAGTTGTCGCATGCAGCTTCGAGCCGCAGTGCCTCTGAGTAGTAGGAAGAATGAGTTGACGGATGTCCGGAACTATGTGTAATGCTGTACTATGAGGATGCGCCAAATGTCGCTGGTAGGGCCGAACACTGACACACTCTTTCGCGGATGAGCCGCGTGATGTATATCCCAAATACGGCAACTCTCCGGTTGAGAGATTTATGGGCTCCCAACTCGAAGTCCGGAGTACCTGTCGCTATCCAGCTAGTGGGCTCAGATGACCTAATCGGAACTCCCGCTTCCAGGTGCTTGAGGACGTATCACCATTCCTTTGCTTGCCGACGACCAAGTGAACAGCGTACTTTGTTAATTTGTTGCCTGTTTACACGGGCCAAGGAAAGAACTACCGCTTGGAAATGGCTGCTCCGCTTACGGACAGATGACCCATGACCCTTTGCGCTGGTGGTTCGTAGGCTCCGAAGGTATTTGGTGAATTTGTGAACGGATATAGCGTGAAATTTACAAACCGAGGTGAAACTAAAAATATGGTCAATGGTCCTACAAATCGGAACCGTTCGATCTAATAGGAGGGAAGCGGGGAGTTTTCCAAGTGGTAGACTCGAGCAAAGCCTCTCCGTTGAATGAAACCCAGGATCAAGATGCTGGATCTTCGGAGGACAAGAGAAAAATACCTGATGATCCCGTCATCCAAGTATGCTAGGACCTTGATTTATTCGGTCTAAGCTTAATCGACAGGGCGGTAACGACCAGCTCAAATTGGTTGGGGCGAGAGTAAACCTTTCACCGATGACATGATAGCGTTCACTCTATCATACCGTTCTCCCGGATCACAATGAACTGTCGCTGATCCTTGGAGAGGAATAATTGCATCTTGAAAGTCAAGTTTATACCTATAGTATACCCCAAGTTTATACCCCAACTCTTCGTGTACGCATGCAACGAGGTCCGAGTGGTACAAGAACGAAATCGAGCGCACCCGCCGATGGGTGTTGAGGAATGGAGGGCAAAAGCCCTTTGCAGGTAGCCTTCCTCATTGGGCCCTGTAATCACCCAGAAGAGGAGCTTGGCGTGATGCATAACGGTTAGTTTGATGGCCCTTTTTAGTGCCAAAGCAGTTCCGAGCTCTGAGAACTTTTCAGGGACTGGCAGTGAGTCTGAGAGCTAGTACTTGCTGGAACTTAGAACTTGCTCGAACGAGGAACTTTGTTGTATTTAAATTAACCTATATTAATATAACATTTTGTTTGTCCGTCATTAAATATTTCGATAACTTACCTAAGCAACACACTTTGTGGACAGTCAATCCCCTAAGACATTAGAGAGCCGGTTGTTCGCTGTTCGATAACGGGCGCTCTAGTATGTTAATTCACACCTCTTACCGTTGGATTAGTTCATACCGCAAGCTGTCCGGAGCTCGATAAAGAGCGCTTAGTGTGTCAACCCATTTCAAGATGCAGGCTGCTTACTAAAGTCTGCGAAAGTTGCAACCGTCTATTTATTGTCACCACCGCTTTCATGACTCTTCAATTTGAAGCACTATTTCTAGTTGCTCAGCTGAATGAAAGTAATACATTTTTGACTTATATAGTCAGTCAATGCCGCTTACCTGCAGGGTTAAGTTTAATGTCCTGATTCAAATATGTAAGGAAACCGATCAATATAACACTTTCCACGCAAGTCTTCCTTTCCAAAGTATATGAGACTCATCGAAGAATATTTTTTGAAGGCACATAATTTGCTTTGAATCTCTCAAGTGATTTAGCACATCACGTATCTTAACCAGTGGGTCATCTGCTCTCTGAGTGTCAGTACAAAGCAGATACTTCAGAATTAGTTGGAATCTGTCCCGTGATATTACCTTATTGACATTGATGTTCCGAGAACATGTTTTGTAGAGTGATATTCATCAAGAGGCAGTTTCTTTACAACGCCTTGCACAATAACAAGAGCAAGGGCAGAGCGCATTTCACTTGCTGATGTGTCTCTCCACAAAAAATCACGGCTATGGCCTTTCATTTACCTGCCTCTCTCTTTTCATGCACAGATTTCGCAGTAAATTTGTTAGTTTCCGTCACTAATAACTCAATAACCTCACCGCCGATAAAAGTTTCAGTATCTCATATGGACCAGTTTTATTATCAATGTTGATTCTGACACCAGGATCTCCCAAATAGTCAAGTGCGTCTCTATTCATGCAAGGTTCTCCACTTCACTCATAATCGTTTCCTGTTGAATTTTCGTCCCATTCATTAGGCTCATCTGCAGGCAGATCGATATTTCCAGAATCACTGTCAACAGTTGAACTGCTAGAATCAGACGAATGAGAAGCTATAGGCTTCAGATCATTTATGAATTCGTCTTCAAGATCAACTTCGGGTAACAAATGCAATAATCTATTGATATCAGCCACATCATTTAAGTTCTGTTGTCTCTTACATGGCATTATAAAAGATTGGGTGAATACCTGTTAAAAGGGTGGCAACATATTGATGTATATTTTAGGTATAAATAAATGAGAAATCACAAGATATTCAACAATATAAGCCAAGAAAACAAAGCCAGCGAAACAAAAAACAGCATGTCAGCTGCTTGTTTAGAAACGCTTCATCTTTTCCTCTCCTACCTCGTTTTTTATGACATTGGCCATTATTATTTTGAAGGACCGACGAAATTGCGTTAACGATGCCACACGTCGTCACTTTTGTAACTTTTTTTAATACAGTCGATACATCGAAGCTTCCACTAAACAGTAACACTAAAAAACACGGTATATAGACGCCCCGCTGAATTGGCCCGTTCTTGGGAGGATCTATATATAGTTTCGCCGCTTGGAATGGGTTGTCTCTTCTCTTTCGGGGCGATATAGTTTAAGTTATCAAACCTCTGCAATCCTCACTACTACAGAAAAAATCTCGTGCTCAATAGCTTTGCCCCGGATTCATGAAGTTAGCAAAAATTTGAACTCTCTTTGGGTTCCATCAGGAAGAATTATTATCTTTGTGTTTTTCAATATTTCATTAAAAAATTGCATTGCCCTAGAATGAGTCGTAGCTCTCTCCCAAGATTTATTTCAATAGGGTCATATGTCGGCTTAGTAAAGACGAGTGTCTCGTTTTTCCATTTTCGTTTTTGAATTGTAGGGTAATCCACGCTGTTCGGGCTGCGTTTCCTTCCTGCTTATGTACTCTCATTCCTGTACTTTTTCATCGCTTCATTTTCAGGTGCATAGTTATCTACATGCGTGAATGTCTGTGTGCATCAGCCTAGTAATAATTGCAATAAATAATAAAATTAGTGCTTATCAGGAAGCTACTAGAAAACTTTGTTGAAATTTGCATTCTTGCAGTTTTTGTATACTTTCTGGACTATACAGGGGAACACTAATCGATAGGATAATTTAAATATTTTAAAAGGTTAAATAAACTTGCAAACGTTATTTGTACGCAAATATAAGTAAAATTTCTACACGAGTAGAAATGTTATTAGGTTTCACATCAGTCAAGGGCTATCAATTTCACCCCACGAATTCAGTAAGTAAATTCAGAAGATACTGCATAAGTGCGGCTCAGTGCGTTCTCGAGGAAGTTGGCTATGTTATCTTCAGTGTCATGAACTGGTTGAAGTTTGTTGGTCTAGTTTAGTACATGATTCCTTTGAGATGGACTCGTAAGAAGTAGGTACAGACTGTAAGGTTTTTAATGACTCTCAGTCTTCAATGATTAAATTGTCGAAACTTTTATCACGAGGATATTACTTGTGCTAAAAAGCTTACAAGGTCCAAACGTTATGTTGACATGCTACACATTTGCCTTCAAGGTTCCATTCTTATACAAATCTTAACGTTCAGCACACGTAGTTTGAACAGCATAGAACTACATCGCACGCTACCCAATAATCTTCAGCAGAAGAGAAGTTTATTGGGGGATCGCATAATTTCAAGAAGATCAGACATTACTTGGCCGTCCTGTCCAACAGACCTCTTAGTCAGTAACTGTTTTTATGCGGACATCTGAAGATATTTGTGAGTCCGGCTAGACAGACAAACCTTGCCCAGCTCAAACAGATTGAGGAAACCATCGCCCGCCTCTCGGAGGACACATTTTGCAGTGCTGTGCGGAATCTTCGAAATCGACTTACCGGATGCGCACGGCGAAATAGATACCAATTAACAGATGTAATTTGAAAAAAATGCCTAATGAGCGTCCACTTTCGTGAAATTATTTTCAGGATCAAATAAAGTTCTGTGTGTTCTCTTCATTTTTTATAATCATTTCAAATTATCTTGTTTCTGGGCTCCACCCTTCAGAAAAGCGAACAGTACAATAATCGTGCTGGTAATTTGAAGACTAAGATATACTGTTGCCAGAAAGATATCAATTCGAATAATAAATAACATTCTCCTCGCGAAAAGCCGAGTTAACGATATTGCAGATACGTAATTTTTGTGTCTTTCTTCCTTTGCCTCTCTCCTAATCTATATGTGGGCTGCTGAGCTCAGCTTACTCGAGCTACTCCTCACATTGTTCGGACATAATGTTCCCCGTATGATTGAATTTTCATGCAAATTTATCTTTTGACTTTTGCCGACAATATCGTGCCTACAAGATTTCACAAAGAATATTTTCGCAGATTTTTAATAGTGATAACATAACTCCGACTGAATGCCAACAAGCCGTAATATTTTGTTAATTAATTTTAAGTCAGTGAAGTCTTCAAAGATCGTTATATTTCTGGTGTCTGGGCAGGGCAACCTATGGAAGGACGCTGCTGGTTCTGCGATGCTGGGCGCGGGTGCGTCAACGAGCTTTGCCCACCGCCCATGTACCTGTCCTATGCCTGCTGCTTCTGAGCAGCCTCCCTGTTGGGCCGACCTTTCTTTCTTCCGCGGTCATTTTTTCCAATCATACTTTCTTATTTCCCTTTATTTCTCTTTCAAAACATTAATATCTGCTCCATTTGAGTGTAAAATTATTATACTATGTATATTTTCTCAACTGTGGATCCATCGGTACTCTCTTGGAACACCAGGAAAATAAATACTCTACGCCTGTAAAGAGACTTAACCTAACGCCCCTGCCTTTGTGCGTTTCTTCTTCTCCTTCTCAATTCCAACATTTGTGTCTGCTCGACTATTTACTCATATACGTCTTGTTTTCTTAAGTCGAAATTGTTCTTTGATCAGAAGTATGTGACACGTACCAATAAACAGAAGAAATTATGTGCCTTTCGTAGTTGTTCTTTTATTGCAAAGAAAGTATGAACGAAATAAAACATACTTTTTTACTTCTCTTTGGTAGAGCGATGTAAACAGTTGTACTGCTAAGTTTCTGTTTCAGCATCTTTAGTAAATTTCAGAGCTTGATTCTTTCGATAGGTGCTGCCACACATTTTGGAGAATATTTACAGAAAAGCTTTTTCTATAGGGTTTTGGTCCAGAGATACAGAGATGCTGTTCTTGCGCACTTGAATATACTTATAAAAATCTTTCCCGGCCTTTTTCTTGGCGATGGATGTTAAATCGTTTTTTTGATCAAATCTTAGAGAAACTTCGCTTCTGACTGTTCTTGTACTTGAATGTACTTGGAGAAGTTTCGGTCGTCACGCCAAGGCCACACTGGAGTGCCGCCGCTTTTAACTGGGGAACCGACTGTGTTTCGAACTTATTCAAATCTTGTTAGAATTGCCATTTTACTAGTGCATTCAAGCGTCGTTCTATCAAAGTTCAAGAGAAGTCAATAAATCTTCTTAGGGCATTTTGCTTGTGAGGTTTTACGTATTCTCATCGTGAAACTTGCTCGGCACATTCTCGTTTTGTTTTTATGTTTGTGCCTGCTTGGGCGAAATTAGTGTGGTGGCTAAATTCAGCTTGGCTCTTACACGTTCATAATTAAAATTATGTTCCATTCATCAGGCTTGCACTCTTCTCAATGCCTTCTTTGTCCTTGCTGTCATGTATTGAAAAGCGATACCTGTTTTCTTTTTAATTCGTTATACTGTTCCTTTCTCTTTATAAAGTGATTCACTTCAGAGTAACATTTCTTTTTAAAGATTTGTTGTTCAACATTGCATGCAGAAAGTCCGGCCCTAAGTCAATTTTTACAGAGGGCATCAACAATCAAATGCAAAATCAGTGTGAAATTTAATCTGGTGGAATAAATTATGAATATACAAGATAGTTTTTTAATTGAATACGTTTATCACCGTATCTTTGCAAATAAAACTGTTCTCCTTTGCAACATTTAATTCTTATTTTAGCGTTGCTTAGTTTTAACTTTCCATTTTGGTGTAGTTTTCGTGTTTAAAGAAGCAACGTTTTACTCTGCGTGCGGTAGCTTCGAATCCACTACGCGATGCTGTATGATGCGGGAGGCTAAGCATCTGTATGAAAATGCTTGACTGCTCGTAAGGATAATACTTTTTTCCACCCTCTTCACAACCACATTATTTATCCTTGAATTTGATAATATCATGCAGTAAGCAATAATAATGAACGATTTGAAGAGTATGCAATGGTCACTAATAATTTACAGGCCCAATAAAATGTACTATTTCACTTCTGCAAACCTTACTTTCATGAATTGGAACATTCTATCTATATCGCACTTGAAATATTAGACTAATTTTCCAAAATTTAACAATCATGTCTCCAATTTAGTTATTTGAGTAATATTTCCAACGCAATGTCGTCACCCATGTCTTGCATTCATTCGCGTTTATTCCATTCGTTGTTCTTGCATTCATGTAGTTATCATAACCCCTGCAGGGATGAGTGCCACCGTGTGAAAAAACTGGTCCTTTAGTGTGTACCCGGCTACATTTCTCTCCTTGTTGAAAATGTATGATTATTAAACGAACATCCAGGAGCTACGGTGATCGAAACTCCTCTTCTGTGTACCTCGAGTTATTGCCATTCTTTGTGGTTATTCCTTGCTACATACAGTTTAATCAGCAATTCTTCTAGCTAGTGTAGTTGACTTACTTGTTAGGCTTTCTATTCCCTGATTTTCATTTAGTCAAGAAAAAAAGGATTCCGAGAATACCACTACTATCAAGAGGGGTTTCATTTCAGTACCTACTAACAGCAATTCCTTTCAATCCTCGCTCTTTTTAAGATTCTTTTCCTGCTCATTAGCGGTTATAACAGGCTATGCCAAATAAATAACAGGCTATGCGCTCGGGTGCTACCCTAAAACTATGTAAATCTCAACCATATTTCTCCGTACAGATCCGCTAGCTTCAGAGACACGGCGATTCCGACCTGGTATTGATTTTTGAACTGGATTAAGTTCTCACCTGAATGTGGTAGTTTTTAATAAACGAATGAAAACTGAGTGTCCAGCGCCATAGGTAGTTAAACATCATGGCATCCATATTAAAAAATTAAGGACGTATCGCCGGTGGATTAAGGAAGACACGGTCGATT
>VOMN01100537.1:0-40115 GCA_014899125.1 Orchestia grillus
GAAATGAAAAAAATAGTTGAACCTATAAAGAATTATACAGAATGAAGTAACGATAATTTGAAATTGAATGGTGGTACTATGAAACTTCTACGAAATTACGACGACAATAAGCCGAGAACATTCAGTTGAAATATTTGACTAAATTTCAGTAAAACGTGGAAAACGGTGAGTGTGAGGTAATGATAAACAGAAGGTGGGGGTAAACAGGAGGTAGTGGTGAGTGTGGGTGATGGTAAATGTGAGGTAGTGGTAAGCAGAAGGTAGTGGTAAAAAGGAGGTAGTGGTGAGTGTGGGTGGTGGTGAGAGGTTTGAGGTAATGAGTTTGAAGTAAAGGTAAACAAAGAGGTCTTAGTAATGACACTTTGTTAAACACGCAATAGCATCTAATGACGAGGATTTCAAGCTGAGTTATATTAATGAAAAACTTCAATCTGCCATACAGTAACCCCTTTTTATTTGTATATATTCATGTTAGAATATTTACTGATGAACATCTACATCTCTTCTTAGTCACGCACTGACTGAAGAAACAAAGGAGGTAAATAGGTTAGTACAGATTTGAAATGCGATGAAATACTACAAGCTTTGAGTTTCGCTACACCTAAAATATAAAACATGCCATACAGAATAAAATTATTACGCATATGTGTCAATATGAAAAATAAAAATAGAACTGTATCAATTTTAGACCCTATCGTAATACATACACATACACTGAGTAGCATTCATATCTGTTGAGTAATACCTGAACGACTGTACATATGTACAGTGCCTTCAATGTCTAACTGCAGAGCAGACTGCAAGCTTCGGGTGCCTGAAATATACCTAGCTCAAGTCAATTGGATTTGGCGTCATTTATGTGCATCAAGTATACTAGTGTCTCTGCTAGTGCTGTAAAAGACATCGTGCATTTGTATACCTGTATGATAGTGGATTTCAGTTCATATTCTTCCTGAATTTCATATTTATGAAATATCAATAAGATAGAGGTAGTTGTTACCAAGCTCGTCGTTTATCACCAGAGCACCGAATTCTCAGACATGAGTCACGTTGGTCTTCATTTGGGACAAGCGAAATTGACCTTAATTAAAAGCAAATTACATCCAAAGACCTCAAACCTCGTATCACATCTACACCAGCACATGTTCATCTGAAATTTTTCGGATCATTGGGAAATACTAAGGCGGGACATCCAAAGACCGCCTGAAGGCGCCTCCACCCCGTACCTTCGTGCAGAATGGCTCCTAGCACTTCCGGGCCCTTGTGTTTCTTTGATGGTACAGAAGTGTCGCTTGTTCTTTTGGACAATTTTGCTTGCTCTAAATTCTGAAAGAAGACCAAAAGTGACGTTTGAAGACTCGATACAGTGATAAAATATAAATCTCTAAAGAAATATAAAATTAAATTTCCAATCGACTATGGAAACTGAGTCATTCAACTTTTGCTGATATACAGTATATATATATATATATATATATATTTATTAATCTATTTTTTTACAACACTTTTTACGTTCCACTATAGAAAACATTACTGCGAGCGGCGCTGATATGCGGCAATATAATACAAAGATAGGAAGACTGAATATCGTGTTGTAAATCAATGTAATCAAAAGAAGTTAAAATCTCTAATTCAATAGAATACGATAGGACAGTAATTTGCTAACTATAGTTTACTTATGAATAGCTGACTTCAAAGAACACGATGAGGAGCAGCTTCACTGAAAAAATCCATTCGTAGATTTTCTGTTCTATTTGTCTTTTCAATAAACTATGGTAAATCCTGTCATTTTCGTCATGGGACTTATACTTGTGAATAAATAATACATAAGCATATATTAAATCAGCAAATCAGCTTACTTCAGTAATTTTTAACCCTAATGATTAAAAATTACTATAGTATACTATATACATTCATGTACATACTAAGTGTACATAGTGTAGATATTATGTACATTCACTAAGGTAATTTTTAATCACAATCGATTAAAAATTACTATCTATTACTATGTACATTCATGATTCTCTTGGCCCGAACGTTTGACTTATGACTCATACCAACGTCGCTTGGGTCATTCATTTCAAAGAAATGTAACTTTTTGATCACTCATTCAACTAATGGAATGAATTTTACTTTACATTTTAAGAATGCAAAAATACATCTTCAGATTTTGGTAGAGAGATTGAAACACGAACCTCGGAGTCTCCCTTAGAACTTCTGAACTAAATACTTAGAATTCACCTCTTAAATCCCCCGTGAAAGTTGTGTTTACAATCTACGCTTGTAAACCTTGTCACTTTAAAATACAAGTTTTAGGGAAATTCACGGCAAATTGAGCACTAAAACCGAACTCCAAAAATTACCCTCAGTCGGAATTCGTTTTAATCTCAAGTTAGGTGTCGGGGAAAAAATTAATGTAACTGAGTTTAAACCACACATTCCTCACGTCCCCCACCACACCAGTAGTTGTAAGGCATTTAAAACCCAACGGTAAAACGTGTTGGAATAAATAAAGGTTCTTGCTGACTTCAGTTATCGGTTCCTGACTTCATGTGTCCGCGATGCCGGTGTTATTCCTTAACGTTTATTCATCCATCTACTTCACCTGTCTGATTTAATGAAATATTTTATGGTTATCTGTATCAAAAAGCATTAATCATTTTTAAAGTAAATATTGATATTTTTCGTGGGTACCGTGCATAGCAAACCACTAAGTGAGTGACCCAAGTATTGCTCTCCACATGAACATTCCGTGTAACTTTCATTTTTTTCCTTATAATTTTCCAAACTGTCGTGGCTGTTGCACCAAAAAGGGCTTGTCGTATTTGCAATTGCATTTAGTTATTTATTTAGGAACATTTTTCTTGCGTAGCAAATTAATCGCAAAGGTGAGTGAAGAGAGGAATCTTAAGAATATTTTAATTTGAATCGAGCTCTAAGCTCATTATCAAAAAAGAATCTGAAATGAACATAAGAAAATATTTAAATGAAGATTTGGAAGGTAAAGGGTAAAACTCTTAAAATAAAAGACAAATAACTACAATATTTAAAGAAGAATACTACGGGAATTAAAACTTGAACAGACCAAAGCGGTTGACTATTTTCAGAAGGTATGTACGCTGAAAATATTCTCTATTAAATAGTCTGCTATTTCCCAACTTCAAATCGCTAAACTATTTTGGTTACCTTGCAAAGCAAGAGACAGAAGAAGAACTTGCGAAAAAAGACACCACCCCTTGTACTCTTACAACTGACCAGCAAAAAACCGGGGACGTACCATGAATTTGTGCGTAGTACAACTCCTGATTTGTTGATGCTCTGACGTCATTTGACGCCACGTCGTGAAACGTTCCGTACGAAAGCGTTTTCTTCATAACGATGACATATACAACAAGTAGGAGTCCAGCAATGTCGGGGACACTATATAAAGGCGTCGTGGTCGCGGTGAGAGGTCATTTCTGAACAAGCCGACGCCAGAGAAACATCTTGACACGAGGTGCTGCTTGGCCGCCGAGTATTGATTTGATTAGTGATTTTCGTCCCCGCTCAAAGTCATTAGTTTTTCAAGTGTTCCTTTGATACACCGGAACAAGTTTCACAATTTTTTCTAATGGAGAATGAAGCCCAAAAGCCTTCTCTTTTGAATATAGAGACATGTGGATAAAAATCTTTGATCCTTGAATACAATATCTTGCTTTGAAGTGGTCACTCAAGTATAATAAGCCCGATGAATCTTCAATCTAAGCATAAAAGTACTCACGACAGCGTTTATTTTCTACTGCTGGTCTGCATACAAGTTCTCAGATTTCGTTTCCGGTGTATAATGGAAGGATTGCGACAGCTTAGAGTCAAAACTAAACTTTCATTCTTATTTTCAGATCCTTTGCTTGCCTTTTTATATTCGTGAGACCGAACAAAATTCTTTTTTGTGTTCGCTAACCTGATAGACTCACCTTCTTATATTCAACCAACGGAAAGATAATAACGAGGCTAACTAACTTCGAAAATACACATGACAGAGCAGAATTTCCTCGTGCATTGTTGTAGCAAATTAAGGTTCAGCTCGGACCACCACTCGCTCACTACAAGTCACAAGTTCTGCCCTCGCTCTTGGGACTGACAGACTTCTGAACATCAACCAGTTCGCGATGGCCGTGAACAGCTGTACCTTACTGCTGCTGCTGCTCGTCGTCTCCGGGACCTACGCTCGGTCCGCTGGTGAGTACAACACTGCGAGTGTGCATGTGCAGGCAGAAAAGTTATCGAAGCGTATTACGACGTGTAACTGATGGTGTAGAAACAACTCAGATGGGAGGTGTGTGCGTATGTGTGATGAGGTGAAAGTCGATAAGTTTTACACAGGTTGTTTAAGGTTAGAAAAAGTCCTGTGTCGATGAAAATTTGTTAAGCGCAGTTTTATTGACTGAGTTTCTACGAATCCAACAAAGAAACTCCGTTTTTAATAACGTGTTGGTATCTTCGTTATCCTTATGATCTGTAAAAATGGAAGTGAATTTGATCTTTAAGGTAAAGTCAAGTTCAGAATGAAAATTTTGGCTCCTGTCCGCTGGTCGCACTGCTCTTCGACGCCTTGAGGTGAACTAAACCCGACATTGACCCGAGACACTTATTTCCCAATGGGAGAGTGATAAAAATGTTCTTTCTAGACGTGTTTTGACCGCGTATTAAATGTGGCCCCAAGAATGTGGCCTCTGACGAGTGCATAGCAAACAACATAGAAGTTTTCAGCTTGAATTTTGCCTTTCAAACCTCTTGAAGAACTCAATCTTTCCCGATAAAACTTCATTTACTCGCCCGAGGTTTGCCTCAGATGAGGTGCTTTGGAAACATTTGGAACATTTATTTACCATAAGTGATTTATATCAAACTCAGTTTTGTAATCAAATGAGAAACGGCGAAAAACTGGAATCAGAATACACACCGCTTGTGTATACGAACAGTTTTCAGTAAGTGAAAAGAAAACTGTGCAGGCCTCAGAAACAGTGACGTGAAGACTTTCAGCGAGGATCTGGCGTATGTTACCCCTTAGAGTAGACTACAGGGATATCCCAGTCTCAGTTCAGTATTTCTTTGATATAACTTACCATGCATTTACATTCTACCAACTAAGGCGCTACAGGGACCCGTTTGGAACACCTGGCATTTGAATACGGGGCGTTTGGCAGCACGCGATTATTAGTCAGTAGAATTAATCATTCAAACTTTTCTGCACTTCAAGAAAGTTAGGTGTAAACAACGAAGTTCAATTCCAGGTAAATTTGGAGAACTATGTATATGTTCTGGACTCTCAGGGTTAAGCGAAAAAGGACACACTGGTTTACTTCCATTGCATATATTTACCGGAATTTAAAATTCCCATTCAGTAAAAAATATCGCCTAAATGCCTGTTGCCTAAAAATAACTTTTACACAGTGTTCGCTTCCTTAATATGTCAGTTCTTGACAGGAAACGTTCAAGAAACGACTGATTTCAATTGAGGGCTTAAATGTTTTCGTTATCAGTGAGTGGCCAATAATCCGAACTTCAATAGGCTTATCAGCAGACATCTTAACAGAAGTGCATTTCACTACAGTACAGCACGTGTGAATAAGACTTCAGTAACAGCTGCGATTCACTCATACGAATATTCTCAGCATTAGTCCAGTGGGTATTAATTTAATTAAAAGCCTACTGACCCGTGAATCTTTGAAACGCTCGCATATTTTGCTTTTATCGAACGATTTTGCGTCCCCGCTGTCACCAGCTCGATTCCTAACGACTACCGTACATTTCTCAAGCTTTCTCAATACATCAGTTCTTGAGTTATCGCTTTGCGCGCCCATTGTTTTAAGCGATGAGACTTTCACGCAAGACGCGACGACCGCCGCATGCCCTTCTAATTGAGCTGCTAAATTCTATTTAATTTTGTATGATTGGTAGGGACGACCACAAACTGGTATAGTCGAAAAAGAACGACCATAAACTGGTAGTCGCGTCGGGGCATCCATAAATAGAAATGTTATGGTAGATATGTCTATAAATTAGCATAGTCTAATATAGGGATGCCCATAAATTAGCATAGTATGATATAGTGATACCCATAAATTGACCTAGTCTGATATAGGGATTCCCATAAATTGGCATAGTAAAATAAACTTATCCCTAAGATCCTAACTGTTTTCCGTAAATTGAACCCCAAGATCCTAACCTATTGTAATTCGTGCCGCCAGCCCCGCCTACGCTGGATTAAGTGCAAAAAGTTCAACGTAAAATTTGAGCAATTTTGACTAATATCCCTAATTGAAGACGAGGAACATCAAGGCACAGTAATCTATGGAACGCTAAAACTGTAAAAGTGATCTGCCGAAGCCTTTGGAATTAGCCTGTTATTATTGATCCCTTTTCAACTGTATTCAGTTCTAAATTAAATGAAAATATCCATTGAGCATTTTTCTTTCCGTTGCCAGCGCAGGAGAGCCGCTGTCACTAAATGCAGCTCCCAACCGTCTACCAACCGCCTCAATTAGCTCTAGGTCTGTTCCATATGTTATGTAATGCTATTAACACGTTGACTCCGGAGTGGGTCATATATTGTACACGCGATCATCTAACCTAACCTAATGTAACCAAAACACTATCATGTATAAATACAAATTTTCAAGTTTTCTTCAAATTTGTGTTCATCAATCGAATAAGCTAGTTCTGATTAGCAAGAAAATTAATAGAGTAACCAAATTTGTGAAACCAAAATCCTTCATTTTTAAATTCACAGTCGAGATATATATCGGCATGTAATTTTACCTGTGTGGAGAATCGAATCGGAGTCAACGTGTTAATACATTTTCAAATCATTTCAGTTTCCAGTCTGTCTTTCTGACTGGATTCTTTCAGCAAGCGAAGTGGGCCACTAACTGATGTGCTGGTTGTTGCTCCGATCATGATGAATTCTAAATGTTCAAGGGGTCTGCCACATCATCAACATCATTAATTAGGAAATCAATTCTCTGTATGAACTTACAGTTATTATCTTCGTTCAACGAAGCATCATCGTCTAGCGCAAACAAGGAATCGCTTCATCGTGTGTACAGTTGTGATAATCGAAAAGCTCTCGAATCGCTACGTCGATGTACGGTAGAGATGCTGGAACCAAACTCAAATCCTCACATCGCTACATCTTATGTAGAGGTACAGCAACCCAACCAAATTGGAAAACCACGAGCCCGACTTATTTCTTAGTTTGAACGTCAGCGAAGATGGTGGCCAAGCTAGTCTATTTTAAGCTCCGCCACCGCCGTTCCACCTACGCCGCGAGCTTCCAGAAATCACTCCCGAGGCTTTCATTTGTCAACGACTTTCAAGCATCCACGCTAGCTGCGTTTAAACAGGAGCCTCCATTTCTTTTGCTGAATCTAAATGGCTTGCTGACATGAACGATCGCGCGTTCTGTAGCAGGGCCTAGATGCGGTGTACCGCTCAGAGTTATGTAGGTCCGATTATTTCTGGAATCCTAGAAATTAATGGCCCTTACTTCATTCAATATCATTTGACTACCTACACTTCGTGCACTATGAATCCTCAGAATGCCCGAAATTTTACAGCGGGCGGCCATACGAAGGCAACACCCACAAAATAATGAAGTGTACAACTACACGGTGACACTCAAAGCTTGGTGTGCTCGCGTCCAGGTTCAGTTCCGTTACGGGCAGTCGGGGCAATATTTAGAGCTTTTAGGACAATGATACTCCCTCCGTCACCGAACTTTTCATTCACCGAAAATTACGATTACTGCTGGAAGCAACGAGGTCTTGAGTGCGTGTTCAAATTCCCCACTCACATTTGTTTCAATGCGAGTGAGGTAACGCAGCACAAAAGCCTTAATTTGGCTCAATTGCCACGTCGCTGGTGATGTGAACCCCGTCTAAGACGAGGTTTCAATTATCGTGCTGCCACGGAGCTCTGGCACAGCTTTTGACCTCCGTTGCTCGATGTCGTTGGTGAGACGCCGTTATTTTGCGGCTGTTTTATAACAGTCATTCGTCAACCATTGGCGAATTTAATAAGCTCTTGTTACTCAATGTTATAGAACCATTACCCTAAGTTAACAAAGATTACAAGGCATATTGCCTGGTAATATTGGCTATCAGTTGCCAACTTATGTAATGTTGGACATTCACTGCGCGTAGCTATATAAATAACTTGAAACGGTCCGAATAACAAAACGTTTATGATCACCTAACTTTTTCCTATTTTAAACTATTACTGTAAGAACCTGAAGAGGCGAAGGAATAAAAATGATGGTGCTTTAATTATTTGTGCAGTGTTAAAATTTCAAAATTTGAAGTCTTCAGGATTATTTGAATAGAAGAGGTGCGCTCTACGAGCGATATGGGACTAATCCCACTTAATTACATCCCGCCCTACCGTCTACCTCTCTTGAAAAAAACGTAAAGAGGGTAAAAAACTGATCGATTGTGGAGACGTCACGGCGACATCAAAATATATTTTGCAGGGTATTCCAAGTGGAGTTTTTGTGTCTCAATATATCTGATCACGCGTCCACCACGCGCGCTGCTGCAGGGCACGCGACGGGAGCGTGTGCGCGCACCTCCCCCCGCCGGCGGCCCGGCCAGCCGTAACCGCCAAAAAATATTTTCAACAATACATGAAACTTTGAGAACGTTACTGGACAAAGTAATATCCCTGAAAGCCCCAACGATGCTCCCGTTGCCACATTTGGTACAGCTGACTTTTTTCTTCTTCTTTCCATTTATGGATGAGTTCTGCATATCACGAAACAAAGGCCTTTTGAGCGGCGTACTCAGACGTCTCTATCTCCTATCCAAGTGGCCAGTTCGGAATCTGGAAAATAGGTTTCAGAGAAAAGCAGATGATGAACAGGAATCCATTTTTTATTCCAACTGGAGAGCGCCTGGATGTGCGATATATTCTACGAAATCGGAATAAATCATTTTTGACAGCCATGTACGTATATTTTCTGGTTCTAACTTACCTAAAGCTAGTTCCCCACACTGACGCAAAGAGAGCCACTCCTCTCACTAAGCTGTGGACTTGGGTATGGTCGTATACGTAGCCTATTCTTATGAGGTGGTAATTAAGGTAGGCAGGTGCAATGAAAAATACAAATGAAAGTTGAAATAGATATGATATAATTCAGCAGTAATGATAATAATATCTTAGTAATTATACATATCATGTACATAATAATACTGATTAAAATTTAAATGATCATTTTCGTTCCTCCTCTATTTGTTTGAATCCATTATAGTGAAAATATTAATACTTCATACCATGAACTACATATAAAATTTCAGTTCTACGCTAGTTTTAACAATCGTTGCGAAGGCAGCAAACCCTCTTTGTTGCAGCAGAATAAAAAAATTAGAAAAATTCCACATTGCTGTTAATACTAAAATCATCCAATCATAGCAGGAATGACTTTCATAGTAAATGTTACTTTCACGTGTTAAATGATGTCTGAAATGAAAAAATAAAATCCTCTGTATATTAGGTCTCCAACAAAATTCCTGAAGTTTAGCCAAAAAATGTAAAATTCGGTTAAGCATTGCATTGTTGGACAAGAGAGTGCGAACAATATATAGTGCGCGAGAAAATTTTGTGCAAGATGGAGCCAAAAACCACGTTTCCTGGGGGAAAATTTTCCGTTGTTCTTGTAGATCAAGTTCGAAAACTTGGAGATCAAATACTTACATACTAATCAAATTGAGAAAATTGGTAAAACTTTTCCTTCTTGACCATAAACCGGCATGAAATACAATCACGATTGTTTATTGCACAGTCGCTTGTTCACTACGCCAACACACCATATAGAGACACATTTTCTTTTAGAATTGGAATGAAGTTTTTGTCACATCTGGGTTTTGTTACAAAATTACCCGAGCCAAAGTGCTACTAAGTACCACTGTACAAAGTTAGTTTTGGAGCTTATTTACATTCCGCTCTGAAATATTGTTAATAACAACACATTGATGATAATTCCCCATAGTTTTTGCATGTGCGCAAGTCATTCGATTCTGTCCCATTGCATTCTTGCAATTCCAACGAACGACGTTGAGAACTTGGAGTCAGTTTTTGTGAATACATTTGAAGACACAAGTCTGAAACGCTGCCGCTGACTTTGGAGGGAACGAACTGGCTCACAATAAATTCATACGCACAACACTGTTAACAGCGAACAGACTGAATGTACCGCCTTAGAAAGTCACGGAGATGTTCTTTAGGTTTCTTTATATGGGTTTGAAACGAAGATTCTCGGCGCATCTAGTCAAAATTCAGAGGCAATGCTTCTTAAACGTAAGTGCAGATTTTTTTATCGTAGTTTTCATAGACCTAACGAAACAAACCTGAGGCTCACCACATTTTTATGTGTAAATTTATGGTTCATGGGAAAAGCATTTAAAATACATAAATTCTTCACCCATTGTGAGCCAAGTAAAACTGTAACTTCTTGAAATTTTAAATTCAGTGCTGTTGTAGGCATGTTCTAAGATTTATGTAGAAAGCGTAGTTCGCAGTACAGTTCCAAGAGGCAGATGAAACCTAGAATGAGCCGGGATTCCAGTCAATGCTCTAGCCATTCCAGTGGTAATTGGTGCAAGCTCCCGGGGGCGAGTGGGGTGTGGAGGTGAAGGTTACTTGTGACATGCAAAATATTCCGACCCTGTCTCTCAACGGACGCCTAGCCGCGGCTCGCCTTCGCAGCGAGAAGCAATGTTCACTTCGCCTACCAATCTTTGAGCGTTAAAATAGTGCATCAATTAGGGTTTGTCGGAATTTTTGACTAGATTTTCTCGTTGTATCACGAGTCTAATGATCGTTTGTGCGCCACGTTCGTTTGCAATACCCGGGCCCCTCGAGGTGCACTAACGCTTAGCCCTACAGCGTGTAGCGTTCCATTGGTCGAACTATATAATTCATATCATTTAAATTCTTATTGTTTCGTTCATAGCTATGAACATGCACATAAGTGCATGAAATATAAAGCACTGCGTACACGATATTTCGTTCATAGAAGAAATGTGTCGGTCTTTTTAGGGGGAATGGAAACTTACAACTTTCAACAAAAACTTCAAAATTTCGCGTCCGCGTGTTCGGTCTCCTGGCCATCAGTCCAGAGGTTGGGCCATCCGTCTATTGACATCTTGCTCGTAGCTCTCTCGATCCTGTAAGTATATCATTCAATTTTTTTGTAGACATGCTGAAATTGACCATGTCGTAACGGTGCTGAGTTACCAATTCCTATTTTGTTTTGATGAACAAATTGTTACCGCAAATGCCATGAAGCCAAAACATTCCAAACATACGCTTCATTTGATTTGGCATGGAAAAATAAGCATGGCTACACGAAATAACGTCACAACCGAAAGGGCTAAATTATCCCTGTAACTTTAACTTTTCGAGAGGCAGTCAGCTCGGGCCACCACGCATCTAAAATGAGTGCCTATAACCTAGGGTCGGGAAATGGAGTCGTCTAACGCACCTAATGTCGGGAAGTAGGGTCGTCTAACGCACCTAGTGTTGGGAAGTGGGGTCGTCTAACGCACTTAGTGCCGGGAAATGGAGTCGTCTAACGCACCTAGTGTTGGGAAGTGCGGTCGTCTAACGCACCTAGTGTCGTGGAGCACAACATGTGTACCTACCAACCGACGCTCAAGCCAATATCCGTGTCATTTGACTGGATATTTTTAACTCATGTCCGTCGTTTCACACGGCGCATTCCATGGATGCTCTACTTCCACCCTACGGGTCCGGAGCATACGAAAAGTTATCTGAATTTATTTGGAACTTGAATGCGCTGCTTGCACTTTGAGATTCATAGTTTCAATGATCAATCTTGCTAAGAGTGCTCAGCCAGACGCCGCACACTATTCCAGTGCTTGTTGTTCCAAGGGAGCTCCAATAGTTCTGTAGCTCAGATAATGTAAAGAGTATTGAGTTCTGTAGCTCAGATAATGTAAAGAGTATTGAAATACAGAGCAAAAATTGAGCCAAAAATAGAACGGCTATACAGTACTCAAAAATATTGCGCTATCGTACATTTTTACTCCTTTTTTAATCGAACTAGAACGGTGAGAAACCATAATCATTGCACAATATTATTACGCTTTTAAAACACCCTCTAAATGTTCAGAGAGCTTTAACTCTCCTTGAAGTTGCAGAATTGCAACCCTGATTTTGTTTTTTCTAAGTAAACTGGTATTCGAAACAGTCACGCTCATCTCCTGATTTTCCTCTTTGCAGGACTGTCAAAACGGGAAAGAATGTCCAATTGGCTTCAGCCGTACGGACGACAGCTTCCTTCAACACAGCATAATCGAGGACAGGTGCATTCAAACAATGTCGGCTATAAATTTATCGTTCCTAAATATCATGGACAACCATCCAAGCACCTGATAGAAGACTATTCATCAGAAATGAGCCGCCAGTCTTGGCTTGAGCAGGACCAAATTCCTTACTACGAAGAAACTCAGGTAGACCCCACCGTTCTGGAACTCATCGATGCTTTGGTCACCCACGAATCATGGGATGGCATCGCCCTTAGAAGGTTTATGGAGAGCGCACGAGCGAATTTGGACGGTTACGCATACCAAGGAAATGAAATCGCTCCCGAGGACCAGCAAAATGTGTACGAAGATACTGTGCCGCCACTAGCTTCGGGTAATCCGTACGGATCTAGTGGAGGTTTTAACAGGCAGAATGAAAGTGAGTATTAAAACCCCTCGGTGTACTTCCCGCTTCAAAACTTCACGCGTATTTTGCGCACTGTCCACAAGAATGGAACATTCAATCCACGAACGTAAATATGACAAGAATGAGAGGCATTTCGAGACTACGATGGTTTCATTTCAATATTACAATTTATCACTTGTACTGAAGAGTTGCAAATGTAAAGTAGAGACTGAAAACTAAATATCCATGAGGGTAAAAAATATTTTCGTATCTAACGCGTTTTCAGAACTGAATTTCTTCTGTAAATTCACCCTCTAGGTTTATTCAAATTATGTAATTTTTCAGGTTTGTGGTAATTAAATCTGTTACCTCGTGTATAAGCGGTTCTGTAAAAGGAAGTGAGAACATTATATTGAAATGTCTACTCATTTAAATAATTACTTGATTTGTAAACGAATTTTCTTTAATAAGCAGTGAAAAGTTTTAAAATTAAAAATCTTTTTCAAATCCATGTCAAATTAATTCAACAGGCGAAAACCTATAAAGCTCTTCACTTGGAACGTCGAGAAGCAAGCAACTCTATCCAGCTTACATTATTTTATCGCTTAATTTTTAGATGTCTGGTACGCTAGAATCCCTAAGCCAGGTTACAATCTTTAAATGCATGCAATTCTGGAAAAAAAAATCGAAGCTAAATTTGAAATTTTGAAACAAGAAATTAGAATGGACTTTCATTTTTATATTTTTTATTTCCATTGCAGATTTCATGAGCCGTATGGAACGGACGTGCACCTCACTCGCTCGTGATGTGAGTGTCCTTGCCCTCTGTACTGCCAACGTAATGTGAACGTTCCTTAGTCCTGCAATATTGTTCGCAAAATTTCGCTAGTCTACCGTCTTCTAGACTATATCATCTATGATACCTTCCATCTCCAGGAAAAATTTTTAGCTCCCTGCTCCTTGTTAAAAAAATTAGTAGTACGCCGCAGGTGTATGGTGTATTTAACTATCGAAGGATGCGGGTTATATCGCAGGATCTTGTTTATTGTCTTATTTTCTGCATCGCGCTGCATCTGAATAGCATTATAAAAGATATATCTGCGAAGATGCCATTCAGACGCGATCTAAGCGTCATTTAAAGGCCACGTAAATGTCATTCAAGTGCTAATGTGTGAGAACAAATTCCAAATAATATTCATTCCCACAAACCCTTGCCGATCACGTCGTAACTTACGTGGAGCGGACAGAAATGTAGGCCTGAACCTTTTGCTAGCCTTCCATTAAAACCCCGTAGTTCCACTTTTAATTCCACCTTTGAAAAATTAAGTTGGAAAGGAGGAATTGATTGCTACTATTTTACTTAATATATATTTATTTTAAGTAAATAAAACAATAACGTCTTATTGAATTTATTGTTTCTCCGTTGGATTTCATTTCTTACCCACGATAATTTTTTTCGACAGAAATGGAGCTACGACCATGTGCTGGCATGCAATCAGATTAAGTAAGTATTGAAGTTAAGTTATTACTCGGTCTATTATGTATGTAAGCCCCGTACTTTTTTATACATACAGAGACGTCCTGCAGTGTCTCTGAAATACCTACATCTTTACGATTTTGTTATATTATAAATCGTAGGCTTCTGATGATACATATGAGCCATAATAAGATTTTCTCATTGAAACTCGATTTTATATATCAGTTTACGCATGTGACAAACAAAAATATTTATTCGGAAACTTCAAGAGAGTTGCTGGACGTACATGTAATATCATAAAGCATGCACGATGCACGTAATTTACGTTGACCTCATTATACAGACATTTTTCTCAACAGATTGACGGTGAATCCCAGAGCAAACCTAGTCTACAATTCCCAAACGTACAACTTCACAGACTTGATGGGCAACCAAGTGGAGGTGGTGCAGGGTTACCATAGCGGCAAGTTCTACGATCAGCAAGTTGAAGTTCATTGGTGTGAGCAAGAAGGCACTAGATGTCAAGGTCAGTACCACGAGTATCTTCTTCAGGATTATGAAGCATAAATTGAATGCTATCATGGCTGGATGCTCATGTTCTCGGTTGTTAATTATGTCAATGTAAGCAGGTTTGACGAATATTGGGTTAGAGTTCAGTTCAGTTTTCGTGAATTAGGTATCATGAACGCTCTCTAGCAACATGAACCTGAAATTAAACGTTTTCACAGTTGCCTGCGTATTTTCTCCATTCATTAGCATTCTTAAAATGAGCTTGTTTTAATAAGGAATTTAATGTGGATCTGGCTGAATGTGATGTGCATCTAGTAGAATCAAATCTTCGGAAGTTATATACTAAAAAACGTGGTCCAAAGAGTCTCGAAGTAACTTGAAAAAATAAGTCGAAAGTAAAACTTAGAATCATCTCTTGCCTGACATCAAACAGTATGCTTTCGATGGCAAGCAAAAAAATCCTTGAAAACTCAATTCTTGATCGTAAAAGCGATGATGAGCTATATTAAAAGTGCCACCCGTTCTCATTTTTGAAGCTTTTCCAACATTTATTTCGACTCTTAACAGGTGTGTTTGGAAATTCCCGGTGCCAGATGGAGGACTCCATTCAACGGCTCCACTACAAAGAAACAAAAACTGGAAACAGGAACATTCAATTCGGGAGCGTGAAGATCCCATCTCACTGTTCGTGCATGCTAGTACCCTAACCGCCGCCTGTTTCTTTGGCCATCTGGGATGGACGAACGTCCGACCAATCAAGATTCATGTCCGTTTAACCAACCAGGATCGACATTCGTCTGACCAACGAGGATTGACATTCGTTTGGCCAACCAGGATTGGCACGTCTGGCCAACCAAGATTGACACACGTCTGGCCAACCAGGATTGACCTGCTTCTGGCCAACCAGGATTGACCTGCTTCTGGCCAACCAGGATTGACCTGCTTCTGACCAACCAGGATTGACCTGCTTCTGACCAACCAGGATTGACAAGCGTCTGACCAACCAGGATCGACTCACGTGCTACCTTCGTATCTTGGTCAATGCTGAACAATAATCTCGCCTATGGTTTCAGTGACTATGTGCAATTAATTACGTCAGTATTACTATTTATAATATTGTCTGTATTTATATCATCCATTAATAGCGAGCATCATCGTTGATACACGCCCAAAGACATTGCTACACCTGTACCTCAAACGGAGGTGTAAGCATTGACGCCATAATATGGCAAATCTGTAATAGGAATCAGTATGTAGAGAGACAGTTCCTGACGGTACGTCAACAAACACGTCATAAAACGGCACAATCATTACTGAAGCCACACAATAGGGCATCAGAGTAGACAACAACTTTTGAAATGAGTATTTATGAAAGTCTGATTCTGGCAGTCTTTAATATGGATGCTGGTCATTTGTTAATTAAAAGTTCTTACTCGAATCCTGGCATGGGTAGTCAGCCCAGTTGCTTTTGTTGATTACAATCTAAAACTCTGAGTACATCTTTAGAAAGCCTTGTAGAAAGAGCTAACCTGTCTCCGTATCTCGACTTTGATGGCAATCTCTGAAGCTCATATTGAAATTCGAAGTTCGAGAAAAAGATTTCGCTTCTTTCTTCTTGTTAGAGAGGTAACCAGTGAATCCCTGGTGTATTCTAACCCAAAGATACTGACTACCTTAGGATTTTATTTGTTATTTTAGTTTTTACATTGCGCTACAAAAGATATCCAACTCTGTGTCTGTTCTCATGAACACATCAACAAGTGTGAGTTCAGAAACACCACGACATACGTTGAAGACAATCACGAGCTGTTCATTGATAACTTTCTGAGAAAAGGTGAAACATTACGCAGAATGATGCCGAGTTTAGACTTTTATGATAAATGTATCAAGCAGGAATTTAGTTTGTATTTTTAGAGACGTATCCTGATGATGTTCAAGCTCAAGCATAATTTTTGCGATTGCTGAGACGAAATGGTCTAGACCGGTCTGTAATTTTCTTTGGTCTCTCACGGTAGGATGGGACGAGCTTCTCCCTTACGTGAGCTACCGAAGTCATTTGTGGGGAATGTGCAAGTCTGAGGGGAAACGTAGGAAGGCTTTGATCGAATATCAATTTTATTGAATGTATTGCAACCATGTTGTAAGATCAATCAATCAAATCTGTTGCTAATGCAGTTTTAATATTGTGAGCCTTGCTACACAATTATTTTCAATAATAAAGCAAAATCGAAAAAATTGGGCTGTCGAAAAAGTGATGCCCCACTTGACATTTCTAGCAACACTATATGACTCGGTGAAATTTTCTAATTGTGTTGCTCCCGGTGGAAAAGCATCTACACTCGATTAAGACCAAATTTCCTCATCTTTGTTCAGGTTCTAGTTGAACGTATGAACTAATTATCTAAATCAAGAACCGTCAACACATTTCTGTCCAGTATGCTTCTATTAATTTATTTCCCACGTGCTGACACGATAGGGTATATGAAGCAGCTGGCTCCCATATTTTTTGGTAACTGTAATTCATTCATTTACTTCGTCTTCCGGTAGCTGAATTGAAACTCTTTAAAAATAATTAGTATCTCTTAGTGAATTGTAACTGAAGTAAGTGAATTATCTTTAAAAACTCATCAATTCAGATATCATTTCCTGACAAAGCTGGTAAAAAGTTTGAAAAGTGTAGTGCGACTTATCAATTTTCTAGTTTAATTGAGGTTCGCTGATAATCTTCGTATGCTTTCAGATTGATGATCTCAATTGTTATTGATAAGTTATTTATGTATTCATAATGTTAAGTGTGTTATCGTAATATCCATTGTAGTCCTAATTTATGATAGATTTCGTATGACGGCATTCCACTGACGCGAGTTAGAATATGTGAACTCCTATAATTTTCTTTAACTTATAATCCATAGAATAGTTGATCATTTTTTGAACAACAGCTCAACTTTCTCAAAACAAGGTTAACTCTATTGGTTGGTCCGTGTAAGCGAATGCTACAAGTTATGACATTTATTTTTCTCGATAATGCGAAGGTTCTCGTGAAATTATATTCGTTGCCTAGTAAATGGATATTCACGAGTATGTCTGTGAGCTTTCCTCATCAAATAATTATTTTTCAGAATTCCGTGATAACAAACCACTTATTATTGGAGCAAAGACAGAGTTTTAAAATATCACTTCCTAAAAGTGATGAGAACTCTGCGGTTGCTTCCAACATTTTGCAATTGAAAGAATACTGCGAGTTCAACAACATTGCTCGATTTGCTCAATATCTCCATCGTTTATAGCTACATTCATACTTAGGGTTCTATTTGATGAAAAATATGTTGGAACTATGTCAAATTTAAAAACTATCGTCTACCATTTACCGTTTGGATTCTATTTTAAAACTATAATCGAACTCTCGGGCAAGCGTAGTATTATAATATTTCAGAGTTTTATTTCAAAAAATGCGTTCGAGCTCTAAAATAGGAGCACTATTTTGTCATGATACGAGCTTTAGGTGGAGTTCAAGTGGAACAATTTACCTAAAAATTTCCCCGAATATTGTATTGAAATTGCCTGACAAGTTCGAATTCTAAGTGAGTTATTGCGCGTAAAATCTGTCGTACACTTAAAATGAGTGGATGAGAGAACACATTTGTGAAGCCCTAAAAAGTCTGTTTATGAGCTTTGAGACTCATCGTGTTGAGAGGAATGAAATAAAGTTGATCAAACGTGCATCGATATTTTATTATTAAAGTTTCCATATTTTCAATAGAACTTGGTAAATGGGGCAGTAAAAATTGTTCATTTGCTTGGCAATGGGGGGAGGGGGCGCGAGATATACCATAATCAATGGTGTTAGACCAGTTAGGTTTGTCTTATTGTAGAAATTGACTCACTAGTAGGGAATCTATCCCTTTAGTATGAAAAGAAACACGATTCTTGAACTGTGTACATAAGTGTCCCGGTAACATAAATTTTACGATAGAGGAAGAGAGGGGAAAATTACCATTCTTGGATATCCTCATACGACGGAAGGTGACGAACCTGATAACCAACATTTACAGAAAACTCACCTTTACCAGCCTTGGAACTATCTTTTTCAGTGCAACCCCGTAGTTATATAAACTCAATGCGATTAAAACTTTAATTCATTGAGGGTATCATCTATCATCGACGTTCGCTTCATTTGATAAGGAAGTTAGTTTCTTGAGAATTTATATTTTTACAAACAACGGGTACCCGACTCATTTAGTCGACAAGTGTGTCAAATATTTTTTAAACAAAATTCATTATCCATGTCCAAAAATACCAACTGCAGCCACAGAAAAATTTAAGTTACTTTACCGCACGTTAGTTACCATAGTACAAAATGCGTGCAATTGCTGAAAACCGTGTTGTCTAATCATTATCTGCAATTAGATTTTAAATTTAGCCTGAAGAACTCTTTTAAAGGTAGGATTTTTTTAAATATAAAGACTCTTTGCCGTGGGACGTTTGCTCTAACATTGTACATCAGTTTGAATGTGAAGCCTGCAATGGCTTCTATATAGGAAGCACGTCTCGACAAGCAAGGATCAGATTTTCAGAACACTTAAACATCAGTCATAGAAGTAATAGACAGTTACAAAAACCTTCTCACTTGAATCCCTCGTCAATCTCACTTGTCAATATATCTTTTTTTATGACAACGATCATGTTTCTGTCTATCTTACGTTCTGGGGACACTGTTAGGTTATCTTATCTATAGCAAGGCTTTTGGGACTTCCATCTATCGTGCCCAAATTTACAGTACTTTTTCATTTCCATACCTTCTTCGCTGATGATTCTGTCTTTTTTTCCTCTTCCTTTTCGACACGCTGTTTCTATGCGCGGGAGATTCTGTGTGGAAACACACCTTGTACAGGTACCTAGACTCACTGTTCTCCTAGTACTATGCTATATGGTCCCTTCTCTATCGGTGTGAGATAGTTTGAATTACTAAAGCGCTGCTATCCTTACTACTACTACTAAAACTTGCCTCGTTGGCTGTAACCAGTCTCGTCAGGACAACTTCCAAACAAGAGAATGTCACTGGATAAACCAGTTTCTCTAGAAAAAATAATCATATTTGTAAAAATAACTAAAATTACGCATGTCTATCAATCACTATATCTGACTTCCATTCCTTCACAAAGAAATTCTGCTTTGCATTAACAACGTTGCGTCATGTTACCGTATTACATTCTGTCCGCACCTTGAAGAGGAAACAGAATGTTTGACATTGTATTGGTTCGTTTTCTTGCTACACAGACGTACGAAAAACTTTACTTTCTCCTAAATGCCTGGGCCTGCAACAAAAATATAAGAAATTATATATGAATGATTAATAAAGCAAAATTCCTTTTAAAATATACTCATAGAGTGTGTTTTTTCTGTAAAGGTCATAAAAACTATCCACATTTGTAAGTAAAAATTCGCTCCCGCTCCTCACAAACACTTTCGATATATTTGTATCTAAGAACACTTGTAACCAGGGAGTACTTCCCATGGAAAAGGAAGTTTAAACCACACATTCCTCACATCCCTCACCACTCCAGTAGTTGAAAGGCATTGAAAACTCAACGGTAAAACGTGTTGGAATTTATAAAGGTTCTTTTTTTATATAAGCAAAGATTAAAATAAAATCCAATTCCCAAGTAGGAAATATATGTATAAGCCCAACAGAGTAATATCGAACTAAATAAGATTTTACCAATTCAAAAAAAAAATGAAAATTACATAAAGTGTTTAACGTGAAGCTTCCATATAAATATTTGCTATTTTGCTCCCATTTTTTCCTTAAAATCTACATAACCAATCACACAGTAAGTATTGAATATTTGAGAAGCCATTAAGGGATAAATATATTATACAATGATTCGAAAAGTATAGGTTCATTGTAAGTTGAATTTCAACTTGCCTGTGTGGTGTGCCATGTCACACAGAGACAAGTTATTCGGATAAATATTTAGTTAGTTATCTATATTTAGTGATTTTGTTTAAAAAAGATTTTTAATTGCATTATTGAAGGATACATGTGCCCTATAAAGTCATTGTCAAAATATGTTGTGACTAATTTTAACCATAATTACGTACAACGTTGTCGTACATTTTTTTTTGACCCGCTGAATTTAAACATCGGAAGCTCAAAGATTATGCAATTATATATGAGAGAAGATAAATATAAATTTTATTGCCTCATGAAGACTCATATTTAGTAATATTGGTTATAAATGATAGCATGCCTGCTATCACCTGCATTTGCTCCTGTATCTGTTAAATCAGCTGATTTTCTGTGGGAAGGATTCATCATAGTGACATGCTCGGTTGTACTCTATACTACGTGGAACAAGTTCGTGCTTCGTACAGGAGACAAGGGCTGTGTTTGGTGTCCTGCTCTGTCCCTCTAGTGTGAGCAAACTTTGTGGATAGAGTGAACCCTTTCATGGTTGAGCAAGTTACTCATTTTGTATAATTTTGTAGCATAATAATGGACCCTGACAGTGAAGCTGCTATGGGTCTCATCAGACATCTCAACACTGATGAGCTGCGAGCACTCATGAATGATGATAAGAGATTGTCTGAAATGGTGGCCGACTTACCTCAGGTAAAATTTATCAAAAAGTTTAGTGATTAAATTTTTGTGAATGATAAATTTGATGAAAGAACAAGAATTTCTACCCTTACAGAAGATTTCGAGTTGAAGGTGGCACCTGTATGGTACCCTGTGTGAAGGTCATTTCTCAGAACTTACAGCTAAATTATGCACATTTGTTCCATCAGATCTATCAAAGCTTACACAACTCTAAAAATCTAGGTTAAAGGTAGACCAAAATTATTTGACTTTTTCTGAGAAATAGCTGTAAAATTATTTCAATGTTTCAGGAAAATACTCAAGAAGCATTGTATTCATTTTACTGTCTTCATGTTGCTGTTATGGAATAAGATTTTTTTCTGAGTAGTGGAAATCTACTTTCAAAAGGTAATGACAAAGGGAAATGGCAAAAAAAAATAGTAAATATTTACTCTGTCATTGCCAACTGCACAGAGGGTTCTATTCATTGCCTAACTTTCATTTTGGTGTCATAGATAATGAAATTTTTTCTGAGGGATGGAAATCTATTTTTAAAAGATATATAACAGAAAAATTGTGAAACAGTCTTTTGTATTGTACAACTTTTTACTTTTGTGCTTCCTCCTGTTTATATCTGGGTTAAATTAGGATTATTTTAGGCCAAATTAAATTTAGGGTTGTACTAGGGTTATTCTAGTTTTCTAGATTATAAGTTAAATTGGGATAGGTTTGTTTAGTTAATATTTGTAAAAACAAAGCCTAAATTTCAATATAGATTACATCATTATGCTGTACTACATAGTATAGGAATGGTTTGAAAATCTTTCTATATAACTTTTTCTATGCTTTGAAACCTTCCAAAGATAGAATTTCACCATTGGTATAAGGAATTTCTATCCAATGATACCAAAGTGCAGGCTCATATGATGAAAAGGATGCCATTTGCAGTTACCCACAATAAAGTAATTATTAAATAAACAATAGTAAAGGTTTACTACTTTTTGCAAAATAATTTGAGTTTGATTTTGAAATACTTCTAAATAAGTATTATTAGTTTTTATATTAATTAATGTATATGCTGTATTATTATTCAATTGCTGTATTATTTAATGCAGTAGTTGGTATATTTATGTCTGAATAGTGTGTTTAGAAGTTTGAACAATTTGCCAAAAATTAGCAACTTTGCTAAAATATTTTGAAAATATTGGTTGTTGGTTGTCCTATTAAGGCATATTCTGTAGACCTTGTCACTCATCTTACTATGTTTATCCTAACTACTGTTGTGATGTCCCTTCAGGAGGCATAAGATTTGCCATAGGGTTAGGCAAGTTTTTTTGTCTATCATATGTAACTAGTGGATGCATCTCATCAAATATATTGGGACAAATGATGTTTGATTATTATTAAGATGCCCTCTTATTTATAGTAAATCTGACATGAAACAGTATTATTTTAGTATCACAGATACAGACTTCTGTAGCTGACAGTCTGACTGTTAATTTAGGATGGCAGTAGAAGCAAGCAAACAACACTAGGCTATCACCAGTGCATAGTGGTATAAGGACTGGCATTTCCAGGAAAGCACTGTTAGGTTACCCAGCTATACAGGGTGTCCACAAAGTCTGAATATGTAGGGAATAAATACATACCTTTAGAACAAAACATTTTTATTTCATTATAATGTTAAGAAATTATATTTTCAATATGATTTCAGAACATTATAATTGAATAAAATAGTTTTATTCTAAAGGTATGTATTTATCCCCTATGTACCCAGACTCTGTGGATATCCTGTAGATAGGTCTTAGTGAATTTTACCCCTCATTATCCCTCAAGACTTTCATCTTTTTATTTTACTTTGCATTTTTCAATTCTCTGAACTACTTTGCTGTCTCTTTTTTACCTCTTCTTGCTCTCTAATCTTAACTTACAATTTTTACATGCAGGGATCCTATGTAAAAACACACCTTTTGTTTAGATTCTCTAAATCTTATACTAGAGTGTCCCTTTTATCTGCTCTCTTTAGATCATATTTTATGCAAATAGGGAGCTTTTAATTAACTTGTAATCTGATCTAATTGAATTCAATTGTATTGTACTTTTTGTTGTGGTAGGAACATATGTATAGTTGGTTTAGGATGGGAAAAAGTAAGGCAAAAACCTGAGATTGGACAACTTAAGATGCACATCTTCCCTCTCATACAGCAGAATGCTCTGACACCCTTATACATAAATATTTCTGCATTATAACTTACACAGTACAATGAAATTAAGCTAGACTGAAGGTTTCAAGGTACCTCAGCTCTAGTTAGACCTTTGGAACTTCTATCTTTATGCCCACTTTACTTCTTTTCATTTTCATACGTACTTTGCTTTTCCTTTTTTTTCTCTTCCTTGAGTTAGTCTGTCCTATGCTATATGTACTGGCATCCCCAGGGGGACAATGTTAGGCTACCTCAGCTCTAGCTAGGCCTCCATGACTTTAATCTTTTTTGCTTACTTTGCTACTTTTCTTTATCATGCTTTTGTAGTGGGCTTTGATGGTGATGAAAAGGGGTTATTTCATTGGTGTTTGTTTTCTTGCTCCTGTACACACCTTTTTTTTCTTATTACTCTTCTGATGGATCTTGAAATATAATTTTATTGATCTTAAAGTTGATTTCATTCATTGCCTTTATTCATTTAGTTTCTTTTATTTATTTCATTTATGTAATTCATCAAGTCCCTTCAATTCATTCAAACTCATGGCAAGCCGTGACGTTTAATATCACCCGGTATCACAGATCCAAAAGTTCATTTAGCCTAAACTTTGTATAAATATTAACAAAGAATTGTTTCTTAAAAGGTAGCTATTTATATACATTGTATAAAATGCATTATTCTTTACAGAATATGCAAACTTAAATTATACTTTATATATATCAATACACATTCTTTGCTTATGTTTCTTCATCTTTTCTTTCTTAACTTGATGTTTTTATGTGCAGGGGATTTTGTGTGGGAACATACCTGTGCTTAATCCCATGTTTTCTAAAGTCCATACTAAGTGATTATTTCTTTTTGCTCTCTTGAGATTGCATTCCATGTGGCTAAGGAGCTTTAAACTAACTAATAATAATTTCTTTACACCATTGTAACTAGCTGTTTTTTCTATGCAAAAAGAATCCTATATTAAACACACCTGGTCCCATTTTCCCTACAGTCCATACTGAATTCTTACTTTCTTGAAATTGCCTTTGTTGTGGTTAGGAAGCCTCAAACTAATGAATTAATTATAATAATAATAATAATTATATCTTGACACATTCCCCACATATTGAGCCATGGATGTACCAATGAAGCAATTCATTCCACTTTTGCATAATAGTTTGCTTGTAAGAAAACTCTCATATTGGATTTATTAAAATAACTAACACCATTAATCTGAGTAAAGACAAAAAGCAAACAAGAACAGAAGCTTGACTAACTTTTAAACACAAAAGAGTTGCTGAATTCAAACCTAACCTTACAATAGAGAAACCTAACTCAGGGAACATGTTGAGTGGTGATTCTAAATCCCATTAGTTTTAAATTTGTTTTCAACTTCTAAATTTAATATTGTGTTCAACCTGAATTATAATGTGAACTTCAGCATGTGATCTCTTACAAATACTTATATTGGCCAAACTTTTTCCTCATTCAATCATTAAAATGTGTACTATTTTCCAATTTCATTCCCCTATTCTGGAATATCACCTTTTCTAGATTTCTTATATTTTATTCTTGAAATAATTAATGAGGGGGATCCAAAAACTCGCTGGTAAAAGGACAGTTAGAGAAAACATTTGAAGTTATGACGTTCATTTTCCATCATATGCTCCACATAGGTCAATACACACATGCAAATGGTGACACCAGCCTTTAAGTCCGTCTGTGTAAAACTGAGAGCCATGCAATTTGAACCATGTCAATGCAGTTCTTTTTCAGCTTCAACTGATAGATATTGGGTACCTTATGATGACTTTTTTAGGTTTGGAAATAGAAAGAAGTTGGTTGGGACTAAGTTGGGGCTATAAGGTGGATGTTGAATGATTTCCTATTGCAATTCGCAATAGCGGTTGTGTCCCAAGCGCAGTGCACGGGTACACTATCGTTGTAGAAGAGGATGCACTGATGCAGCTTTCCAGGGTGTTTTTCTGTGATTTTCTTGTACAGTTTTCCCAAATGCTTTCATAATAAGCAGCTGCAATTGTTTTCTTGTCCTTGAGGAAGTGCTCCAGCAAGATCCCTTCTACCTCTCAGAAGATAGTAGCCATAACTTTCTCTCTTGAACATTCAGATTTTGACTTGACAGGCCCACTTCCACCCGAGCAGTCACTGCTTCTGTTGAGGTTTATCCTCGGGATTATACTGGTAAAGCCATGCTTCATTCCCAGTCACAATTCTCTGCAGAAAAGCTTCAGGGTTCTCATCCCACTTGTTCAAAATTTCCATGGAAAGATCTGCTCTTATTTCCTGCTGATCTGAACACAACAGCCTAGGAACTCGTCAAGCAAAGAGCTTGCTCAGCCCCAAGTTGTCCCCACGAATTGTTTGTGCAGAACTCACCAAGATCTTGAGTTTGTCTGCTATTGATTCTTTTGCCTATCCTTTTCAATGAGGTTGCATACAGCATCAATGTTTTCCCCAGAATTTGATGTGGATGGCCTGTCACTGCGAGTATCATCTTCAGTCTCATTTCTTTCACTTCTGAAATGACTAATCCATTTGTAGGTTGCAGATTTCTTTGGAGCGGGGCATTATCACCATAAACTTATTTCAGAGAGTCAATTATTTGGCTGTTCTTCCACACAAACTTCACCATGAATTTGATGTTTGTCCTCGCCTCTAGTTTGGCAGAGGCCATGTTGCTTGAGCGGTTGCTGCCTTGCAAATGGCAGCTCTGCGTTGTAACATTCATTTAAAGGTTTATGGGAGAACACATTATAACATGTTGGTACCAAAACGTTCTGGTGCATTGATATCAAAATTTTTTCATATAATTTTTAGTTATGTGCTTTTTCCACAAACTTTTTGAATCCCCTTGTATATCTTGATGCATTATTCCACCATTTTGAAGAATGTTTGTTTTGTGTAGTCATGTCATTCATAAACTCGTATAATGAAGAATTTAGAAAAGAAAAAATTAATTAGGTAACTTCTCAATTGTGTGATATGTTTATCCCTAATAATTCAAACTTTAATCATTAGTTGTATAGAAATAAAATGTTTCTTTTATTTTGTCAAGTTTTACTAATTGTATATCAGATATTCATTATCAGTTTTGAGTAATAATTCTAAAAAAAATTCTAAATGCAATCTTATTTTAATGATATTGTCAATTAGTTTTGAAGTATTATTTTGATAGTCAACATAACAAAGTAGAAAACTATTTTTTGCACAGGTCTAAATTGCAATAATGAACCTACCATGAAAAATATTTTTAATAGTACTTTAGGGCATTAGTTTCTCTTTATAATCCTGGTTTAGATTTTTTGGATACAGTGGTTGCTCTTAGAATTTTATAGTTGCAATAGTTCACGAGCGATTTTAAGTTACCAACGAGTCTTATAGATAGGCTTGGCCGTGTTTATGTTCATCTATGTGAATGATGTCAGATTGAATTTTTGGAGATGGAAATTGAGGAGAAAAATGAAGCTAGTTAACAGATCTTAGTTTCTGTTTTGAATAATTTGTTTTCAATAACTTCTTTGGTCAAACATTTTTCAGGGTTTTGTACACTTGCATATTCTTTCAGGTTCGACTCTTGGGTCAAGAGCAGGAGATGCTACTTGTATCCAACAAGAGCTTAGCTGAACACAACATTTCTTTGGAGCCGAAGCTCACAGAGGTATGTCCTTTGTTCTCATACCTGAAGACTAAGGTACCTGTTGAATTCATCTGCCGACGGTCACTCCTAATTGGCCGGCAGCACACTTGCACGGTCTGCGTAATCGACAGTGACCATTAAGATGCAACAATCACGGCGTCCACGAGTAGGGGCAGTGACTGTCGACAGGTTAAATAGAGGCTTTATTAATGAGGTTCACACTCTGACCGTCGACTTCAAATTTCCACTCCGAATTTCTTGTCTTGTGTGCCGGAATACCCAAATTTTTCGTTATATTTTGATTATGCTTTGAGTAATTCATGACGGAGTTTTTTTCATGTTTAATGTGTTGAACAGTGAAACTCAGCCATGCATATCTAAAGTAACCTTAGTATGTAAAGTTGGCCTGCACGTAACTGTGAAACATGGTGATACATGTATTTGTTTAAATGCTTGAACCGAAAGTTATCATTTTGAAAAAGATTTCATCAAATCTAAAATATTAATTTTATGTTTACTCCATTGAAAAGTATACTATAATTTTCATTGATTTTAAACTTAATTGCATTTTTAGTGTTTTCATCCTATAACTTTTTTTGGTAACACGCCTTTGCTCTTAAGTCACCTGTTAGAAATGTCCAATTTTATTGCTTCTGAAACTTTAGAGCAAGTAATGATATCTAGTAACATTTTTAAACATATGTAAACTATTAAATTTTTCTTGATATGTTGATGTGATAGCCGTGTTAACAAGGAAATATCGTAGAAACATTTAAGGCACCTTACGTATGACATCGAAAAAGGGAACTCTGCAGCTGAAGAAACTCAAAAATATTTTCTCAGTCAGCCGAGAAGGTTGCTTCTTTGGAACAACTTGCAGATGATTGTCAGTGAAAGTCAAAAGTAGAGAGTACAATGTGAAGGACGGAGACTAAACTGGACTTCCAAGTGAGGGTCGACAAGCCTCGTGCTGCCTCTCTTGAAGGTCACCTGTATCCGTTGAAGAATCTCCGCCTTGCTTCCCCAGACTACTTTTTGTTTTAATTTATAAAATGATTTTAATGGATTAACTATCTGAAAACTATAAAGTTTAAGGCAACCGTTTTTCATTGTTCTCTTCAAAACTGATTTTTTTTTCTATAATTGGACTGACAGACTTACCAGTTGGTGAAATGAAGTTATAGATAATAGAAAATCAGGGAAAATACATACACTATTAAATTCCACTAAAATGTAAGGTATGACCACTTGTTTTTAATATAGAAAATTTGGACATTACTGACGGGATGACATGATAGGGATGCAGTGTGTAGACTTTGAAAACTTATTTTTTTTACTTGAACACCCATTGGTGTAATTGTTTTGTATTAGCATCGCTATTTATTGCTTGCATTTGTTAATCTTTGACGATGCTTCACTGATGATGTTGGACCATCTGCCTTTGTCAGGGCAAGCGCGCCCTCATAGCGGCCTACGAAGAAGCGTCCAAGCTGGCCGATTCCATCAGTAGTATGAAGGCAGCCGCTGGTGAGTTCCCTGTTGTTCCTGCGTCCAACGCGGCAATTGGTGTGGCAGTACGTGGAGTTCGAATTTCTTGTACATAGTACTTTTGATAAATTTAATGCACTTGTTTAGTCAACTTTACACGCACGTTAATGTTGCCTACGAACAAAGTTTTGGCGCTCACGTTTAACCTTATTTTGAGCTAGAAAAATTAAACTGAGTAGTTTCGAAGTGGTCGTCAAAATTTTAGGAAAGATGTGGTTGATCTAGGCAAGGGTTTCTTATAAATTACACAAGAAATCGGAACTAATGAAGCAACCAATGTGACCGACAAATTTGTCAATTGATATATGCCATCCGTACAGGTATTCTTGACGTGAAACGTGGTCAATTTTCGAATGGTGTTCCGGCTCTCATTTACTCTGAAATTTTTCTCTGTACAATATAGTAAATACCGTGGAAAGCGTTATTGATGGAAGTACCTCTTGTGTTGTTGCTTTAAAACTTTGAGTATTAAATTACTTTGTATCTCAATCAAAAGGGTGTCGCAGAAAATTATTACCACTGTTGAATCTTTGAATAGAAACCTTGTTGATAACTTGAAGGAAAGTCTGACAAGTCTTAGG
The DNA here is from genome assembly GCA_014899125.1 of Orchestia grillus. Taxonomy (NCBI): domain Eukaryota; kingdom Metazoa; phylum Arthropoda; class Malacostraca; order Amphipoda; family Talitridae; genus Orchestia; species Orchestia grillus. The sequence goes on from VOMN01100537.1 coordinate 29,253, forward strand.
AACACCCCCTCAGGGAGCATAGGATATACCATGGGCAATAGGGTTGGGTTAGCCAAGTTTGTATATTCAATGCTATGGGAACTGGCGACTCCAGGGGAGCATTGTTATGTTACCTCAGCTATAGATAGTCCTTCGTGACTTCCATCTTTCGCGCCCCCTATACTTCCTTCAATTTTCATACCTTCTTCGTTATCCCTTATTTGTCTTTTCTTCCTCTTTTTTAACTTGCTGTTTCTGCGCGCAGGGAATCTTGTGTGGGAACACACTTGTGCATTGATTCCACGTTTTCTAAAGTGCATAATTAATAGTCTCTTCTTTTTGCTCTCTTGAGGTCGCCTTTGGTGTGGCTAGGAGCTTTATACTAATAGTAATAATCATAGGAACACTTTTGCGGCACCCTTCATGCATTAGGTGTTTTCATAGTTATCTGAACTTATTACGCGTTTTCAAAGTCTACCAAAGTTCGACACATTTTATCGGATGGATGAAGTGAGTTTAGGTAAACTCATTAGCTGACGGATGAGTATATGGAATGAAATAGGGTGTTGAAAAGAACAATATTTATCTGATGTTCTCCGGCTTTTCCAAGATTTTTGTCATACCTCAATAACGTTCAAAATTTTAGGTTGAAACAAATAATTAATTAAATGTTTATTTTTACTTTACGCTAAATTCGAAACCATGGTTACATTGGCCATGTTTAATTAACTAGGCAACCTACACTTTATCGGGCCTGGCCAGAACTTCTTGCTGCCATGCTCAAAGTGGTAATTGGCTTAGTTAGTGAGCATAACGAGGGTGGCGCTAAGGTTACCCTTGTGTTCCCTCAAGGAGCGCTCTGCCACCTGCTTGGTCACCTCCAGCTCCCTCATGAGCAGCTCCACGTCTTGTTTCTTAATGGCCACTTTGGCCAGCTCCTGGTCTCTCTTCACCTGCTCAGCGCAGTTAAACATTAATTCCGATACATATTAAAACACAAATTATCTTAAAAACACGTTTAAAAATGCAAGGAAATAGCGCATTATTCAGGTTCAAACTTCCATTTTAAAGAAAGGTTGTCGTTATGCGGTTGAATTGCTGCCTCACTTCTAGCCATTGTAGCTACTAAAGTGTTTAATTACTAAAGGGAGTTCCTTAGGGACGCAATAAGGAACTTGCGCGCGCTTGAACTTCAAATCTTCAATCGTAGCGCCTCGTGTGCGGTTCTGAAGCTAAGTTAGACCAGTCTTACTGTGTTCTATTGCATGACTAAATAAACAATGACTTGGTGGGAATTTGTTGTGACAGTTTAATTTAAGTAAGGTTCGCGTGACCCGGTTGATAACGTAATAACTTGGATGACGTCAGGCTGTCGAAAGCAACTGTGATGCACAGTACTAATTTGAAAAAGATTTAGAACTCCTTTAAAGTTTTTAATTCCAACTAGAGGCAGAAATGATAAAATATTAAAAAACCTAAGTTCTGCTACTTTAAGAGGAAGTAGTTAAATGATATAGCAAAATTATTTATAGTTGAAGAAATGGGTTGTCTTGTGAGATTGTATCGCTGTGAACAATCGCCAGATAACACCAAATATGATCAGTCATCTATAGCTTGAACCACTTGAAAATATCCAAATGAACTAGTAGAGAAAAACGATGTGTGACAAATAAAATAGTACCATTTTAGACCTGGAGTAAACTTTAACCCTTTACCAACTACATTATTTTTACGATATGGCTACATTTGGTATTGTGCCAAGAACTAGCTGACGCCTTATCCAGTGAAACAATGAGGCTGCATTTGGCTTATTGTAAAAACCTAGTAGTATCCTTAGAGTTTATTGTTAAATTTATAGCCAGTAAAGGGTTAACTTAATATTCTAGTACATAGGTCTGGAGGTAATATATTAACTTAATACTACAATACCTAACAGCGCACAGCTACTGCACAGGCAGCAAGAGACGGTTGAGGGCACATAGTGTACCTGGTGAACAGTTCACAGAGGCTCACCTTGTCTGCGTACTCCTGCCTCTTGACGTTGTTTATGACCGAGAGAATGTCAGCGTCTGATTTGATCTCCTTCTCCTCGGCGTAGTTTGTGACACGCTCGAGGTCGGCGGCCCCGCTGTCGTGCTTCTTTTCTTTCTTCTCCTTGCTGCGGCTGTCAAGATCTTCGTTGATGGAATTGCTTTCGTCGGCCATTCTGATGCCTGCTTCAATTGCTAGGAATCTGAAATAAAAATGTCATCAGCTTCAAGTGGGTTACAGTTCCTCTCAAATACCTATCCATTAGTGATGACAAGCTTTTTGTGATCCCACACTGGTACGAAAGATCACTTGGGTATTTGATATTGCTTGGTAGTCATAATTCCAATTTGATGTGTAACGTGGCGTGGACGATTCAAATTTTGATATTCCTTGTCTTTTACGAGGCATTCTTTCATGACGGGCGCAAAAATGCCTTATTACTCTGAATAAAACTAATTTTTCCCTGTGCCTGGCGGCCACAGGGGGCATAAGATACGCAATAAGCTTAGGTTTTTCTATCGTATGCTTTGGGGACTGCCAACCTCAGGGGAACGGTGTTAGATTATCTCAGCTACAGATTTAGGACTTTCGTACCCACCACTTAGCATCTTTCATTTTTACTCACATTTCAAGCGGATAGAAGGGAACTTGAACTAATAGTTCAATTAAATGTATCATAATCCTACTGATATTAATGTAAAACCAATTCTTACCATAGATAATATTGTTAGTTAGACGATGCAATTACTTGAACACGTAAGATTGTTAACTTACATATATAAAATTGTAGGCGGCGACAGTGTATAACATTCATGATTTTTGAGGCAAATTTACGTTCGTAATACATCACTAAAGTTGAACACCATTGCACACAGACAGCTCGAGCGGCCAGTACAAGCCGGACACGATCCAAGCGCTCCTACAGACCGCAGCTCGCGAGAAGGAAGAAGAGAGCGAGGTGAGCACACCGGTTTGAGTTGCACAAATGAATGAATAACTTAATCACATGTGAAATGCTTTTGTTTGTTCCTAAATATTGTGAAGCGCAATTTATTAACATTAATTTGAAATTACTTTCAGAAACTTATAGACGGGTTGATGGAAAAAGAATTGAGCGTGGAGGATTTTCTATCTGAATTCATCAAAAAGCGAGCCATATCTCACCAGAGACGAATCAAGGCTGAGAAAGTAGCCGAAATGATACGGTCAGGCAGCCTCACTAACGGATCGTCGTCCAGCTCATCGTCAGCAATCCCAGGTCAGTTGTGCCGTACGAGCTGCGAAAACCTCACTCTTGCTTTTTTATTTAAACCTTTGTCGTATCTTTGATTCTTTTGACATCGTATGTGTACTATAGCAGAACCTTCTTTAAACCCATGTATAAGATGTTTTACCGAAGTCTTAGAATCCGTCCGCCATGTGATCAAAATTCGCTTAACGCTTACATAAATGTGAATGGCTACGTTGAGTTCACTTATTTTTTGTATGATGAGCAGGACCAGCAGCGCCTACGCCCTACCCTCGTCTGCCGTACCCTCCCGCCACCAGCGGCGGACCTTCCTTGCCCTACCCGACCTCCTTCAACATGCCCATGCCCGGGTTCTGAGGTGACCTAGTCAGTTCTATGCCCTGACTAGTGGTTTAGTACCGACTGCACTCCAAAGTGTTAATTCCAAGTTAAGCTCCTGGTGTTGTGCCCCCGTGTCAGTCTTGTATTGAGAGGAGAATCGTTTGCAAAGGATATTTAATCATTGTTAACGTTTACTCTCGAATTTTGATTCTAATAAACTAAGAACTATATTCATATTGACAACGTTACCTACCAATTTAAATGTATCACAAATGCTATAAATCGATCAGCCGATACTCTTTAGCAGATCTTAGATTGAATCAAGAACGAAGTTGAGCGAGGAACTGTAGGAATCAATGTAGACCCTAATAATTGACAAGTGTCTACTACCTCTCAAAGGCAAGAACAGCATAGCGCTTTTTCGAATAAATCACTTTGATAATGACATTTATCAAGAGGAAGATGAATTTTTTTCATACTTGCATGTTGAACAGAGATTTTAATGACGAGGCTACAATCTCCAATTTACGATGCAAAAACAGCTGGAGAATAAATGTATCCACTAATAACGATGAGCTAACGAGCGCTATGCCCGGGAAATGATACTGTCCCACTTCAATTGCCTTAGGACTTCTCATTCGGCAACAGCAAAGCCTTAGCGAATTTCGTCTCTAGTTACAGAATTAGCCAATTATACCTTACAGTATAATATGTAAGGTAATACTCCCTACGTCCCCAGCATACACACCCAAGTGATGTGCGATGTTTGTTATTGAAACTGCCTCAATCGTTAGTATTTTACGTAGTACTGGACTTCGATGTTTTTCTTTATTAGGCCAGGAGACTATAAGTAAATAATTCTTTCCACCTCATGCACTTCATCATATCCTCAAATACATCTTGCCCTTACAGTAGCTCTCTCATTGTGTAAGAATGGGAACTGACTAGGAACACAACAGTCCGTAAGTATTTTGATTTTCCACTCTAGCAGAGACGATCAACTCAAGAGTACAGAATGAGGGTCTCTACATTTCAGTCTCTAATTGAAAATTACTCTTGGAGATAAAGCTACATCCTTCGTCAACTTTAATGATGCCAGATAGAGCTTCGCGGACATTATGCACGGTCTAAGGTTGAACGTAGGTAATCCTAGTTAGGGAAGAATTTTTTATGACTTGAGACTCTGAGTCGCCTGATGACAATACTAAAGACAGTGGTCGTAGATCAACCCTTTCATATAACAGCTACTTGGGAGCTCAAAATAGTGGAGCCATGTTAGGATGTTCTCATTTTGCCATTAGATGAATGTTAGGCGTCGGTCGCTTGTAGGTTCACTGGTCGATAGATATGTGAATCTAAGCATCCTCCAAAGCAAAGTAGAATGATCGACGTTTAATGTGATTTTTTTGCCGTAAGTTCTCTTGTATAACACAATAAACTATATTTCAAGCAGGGTTTATCGATTCCTTTATGCTGCTTTTCTTTACCCAAAAGAGAAAATAAAATAGTATTCGTACGTCTTAGAACGTGCTCACGCCTAACCTGACACGATCAACTAAAAATGTGAATATTGAAAACCTCATCAGGGTTATGGCTATTAATGGGTGCGACAAGCTTCAATCCAGCTGGAATTTGTATCCCGGTATTAGTTACGAAGGATACTTTACTGATTATAATATGTCAGCCGTTCAACAAATTTAAACTGAAAGTAGAGGGATTTAACTTGGACTAGAGCGATACAAAAAGCGTATATAATTTCACCGTCTCGAACAGGTAATAAAAAGAAGGAACTTATCTTGAAGAAACGAAATGATATGAGAAAAGTAAGGGAAACGCAGACAGAGGAAGAGTAAAAAGAAAAAGGCCTGTAAACTCTACACGTAATAACTCCAGCAATAAACATTGCTTGCTGAAACAACGTTACATTTTCTGGGTACCTAAATAAGGGTAAGGGCTATCAACGTTAGGTGAGAGTGGAGTGGCAAAACACTCCATTTAGCGGCGGGCGTCCAGTTACCATGGCACGGCAAATACTCTTCAGCAACCCAAAAGTAAAGAAAAAGCAGCAAAATGAAAATCTAATAAAAAGTACAGATCAAACGTCAAGGTCGGCTTCCCAGATGAAATATACCAGGAACATCCTTGAGAAACTATTGTTCTTTTCTCACCGAAGGGTGTATTTCATACTCTCACTCGTCCTCACCTAGCGTATTAACCTTAAAAGCCCTTAGGGACAAACACGGCTATATAGACCTCTGGCTCCCGAGGGGCGGACATGACGTCGCATGAACATCGCTCAAAAGAGTAATAAGAACTATTATAAGAATTCACGGCTCCAAATAGACCATCATGAACAATTACATTCATACTGCACTAACCTCGTAAGATGCCGCCGGATGAGCCCGTGTGTCTCTTCAGTTATTGACGAAAAGCTGCCAGCCGAGCCAGCGAACGTAAAGGAGCAGCAGGACGACAGGAACACTCAGTGGAACCACCAAAACGTGATACCAACCACCGACACCTGAGCGGAATGTGCACTGTGAATAATGAGCGAAACGCTCCAGGCTTTTCATTCACCTTACGTCGACCTCACTACTTATTTCACTAATTAATAACATTGTTATAAGTAGTTCATTAGTTTAGCGGGCTCCCTGACCACATCAAAGGCTATCTCAAGAGAGCGGAAAAGGACCATTTCGGGAACGTGAAATTTGTGCAGAGGTGTGTTTCAATACACGACTCCCTCCACATAGAAATAGCAAGTTAAGAAGGGAGAGGAAGGCATGAAAATAGAAGCAAAGTGAGCATGAGAGATGAAAGTCTCGAACGCCTATCTATAGCTGAGGTAATCTAACAGTGCTCCCCTAACGAACCTGACTACTAACCTAATCCTATTGCCAATCGTAAGCTCCCCGAAAGAAGCAATCCTGAAATATACGCTTGATCATTAAAAACAAAGATGCATACATTCTCACATCAAACCGTATCAATTTTAATCCTGTAAGATAGCTAAAATATAATCTTCAGTAAAACTTACTCTCAATTACTTCGTCCATAACCATGATGAGTCATTTTGGAAGCCAACTGAGAGTATTTAACAAAACTCCTGAAGTTAGAGCAACAGCTGAACGATGAATCTGACGAATCTCCCCCTCAACACTGAGACACTGCTAAAAACATAACTGAAAAAACTGAAACCGTCTAGTTGATGACAATGTGAAAGACTAGCATCAGGAGGCAATGCATACAAAAGAGCACGTCCGCAAAGAGGCTATACACAGAACAATAAAAATGTGTCTAAAGGGTGACTGACTTGTACTCTTCCAGCGGCGAAAAGGAGGATATCATTTAGCATTTGAGATTCATAAGTCCGATGAGCACATTTTTTCAAACGAGGAAAGATGCAATGCGACCATTAGTTTTTCAGATTATAGTGAACAATATTTTGCAATGAACGGCAATTTTCTTTTCCATCAAGTGAGCATATTTTTGATGGCATTCGTTACGATTACCATGAGTATTGTGAAAAGTTTTTAGAGTAGAAGACAGAACGAGAGATGCTGTGTTTCATTAACATAAAGTGCTCTGGATCGTGCTGTGACGTGAGCAATAGAATGGAAAATGCGTATGATAAAATTGATATCGCTTGACTAAAACGTTTGTAAATCTCTGGCGCAATACAGATTCCCTAGCATATGCTAAATGTACGGGCATTTCAATCATCAGCGAGAGAAGGGAAATAAGTCGAAGAAAGATCAAATTAAACTAGTTTAAGTGATTAATTTGTCCCACAATTTGTATTGAGAAGGAGCCAGAGACAAAATAGCGAACTCGCAATATCCTCAGCGCACTACGCTGCTGGGGCGGTCCGCTAAAAACTGTTCCTACCTCGCGGAGCGAGGCTTGCGCGCATTAATACACCAGGATTACTGGAAATAAACCTCATTGCTCGTATAAAAATGAACGAATGCGTACTTCTTTCCCGCGTTGAAGTCGTATCCCAGAGCAAGTAAGTCAAATCTAACTGTGATACTTTTAATACATTTTAAAGTTGGAAAAGTAGCTTGCAAGCAGTACTGAAAACTTTTACTCATCTGATTATTATTACTATATTTGTTAGTTTAAAGCTCCCTATCTACATCAAGTGTGTTACAAAGAAAACGAGAAGAAATAATTTTCTCAATGGATTGTAGAAAACGTGGAATCAACGCACAGGTGTGCTCCCACACCAGATTCCCTGCGCATAGAAACAGCAAGTTTAGAAGGAACAGAAAAAAAAAGACAACGAAAAGATACTAAACGTGGGTAAATTGAAAGACGCAAAGTGGGCACGAAAGGTTTAATGTCCCGAAGGTCTACCTACAGCTGAGGTAACCAACAGTGCTCCCCTGGAAGCGCCAGGCCTCGTAGCATAGGATAGACAGACCTAACCTAACCCTACTGCCTATTCTATGCCCCCGAGGAGTACTCCCATCCTACGCCTAAAAGATTTAACTCAGGATAGTCGGCTAACATGATAAATCTGGTAATAAATTATTCATCTTCTGACGCACAAAATAAACTATAGTAATCAAACAAAAAAAATCTTGAGTGGTTACTTCCTTAGTAAGAAATGAATCGTAATAGCATGTGATTGCCCCTACAGTAGGAAATGAATAACAGTGATCACAAACAATAGAAATAACGGTTCAATCAGAAGAGTTACTCACAAGAGCTCCTGAGAGGGAGGGAGTGCCAGGTCCCTTTGCCGTGACGGCTCAGTGCCCTTGTTGTCGTCGTCCGAACACAAGCAATAGTCGCGTCTCATTAAAATTAAATTGGGTGTGAGTTGGACATCCAATCCGGACGATACCAATACATAGGGAGCGCCAAAATAATCTAAAGCCCTTGTTGGTCTTATAAAGGCGAAATAAAATAGAGAATAATCAAAAATATTTTTAACCTGACGCAAAATAAAAATTGTATCATACATATTCATTTAAAAAACAATACTCTCGTTTTTTATTCATTCATTTCGCTTTTGCTGAGGCAATAAAAGTATGGGATCAATTTGTGTTACTCGGTATCTACAGTGCTCTAGTCGAAATATCGGAACAAGCAATAATCGGGTAGAGATATAAATTAAAAGGCGGTATGTGCTAAAGGTCCAATATAGACAACACCTCTGACTTAAAAGGCCAATTAAAGAATCAAATTAGACACAAGATCTAAAAAACTCCAGCATGCGATCGACATAAAAACCTTCACCAGACATAAAAAGAGAAATAGATTCAAGGGAAAAATTACGATTTTACTTTCCTAACTTCAGAAGTATAACGCACGAGATACAAACGGAGCAGCTAAATCTGATGTAGGTCCCGCTGGATCCCTCTGGGGAGTCACGTCCTCTATGAACGGCGATTAGGACAAACACTACCAGAGTTTTAAGCTCGAGAGCAACAGCAGCGAGTGTTGAGAATCTTACCAACACTTTCGAAGCGCAAGTCTCCCGAAAGCGGTGAATTTTAGATCTCATCCGCACGCTTTAATAAATGCAAAAGTCAACAAACATAATAAAATAAGTAACGAAGGATAAAAATTACAAAACGCGTACTTCATACGGGAATGTTTTATTAAATTATGCACATTAGATGAAGTTGAAGGAACATACTATACAAGAGCTAAAAAATGGACTCGATGAATATATACATATGAACTGTATCATACATAACCTTCTTTAACTCTTAGAGCTTGACTCGAAGCAGAAAACTTCACGTAACTAAGATATACATTGACACGGAAAAACTTCGAATAAATCATAAAGAATTTAAAATAGCCCAGTCGACTGCGTTCGAACTAAAACAAAGGCCACTACAGGTAAAGGAAGACTAAATTAGGCTCATGCAGTCATCCACAAGCACGTTGAGTAAGCTGAAGGGTCGCGAGAGAGCAAAATTTTACGAGTAGAATGTTTGTAATATGAAGTTTGTTTACGTAACAATAATGAGAACATGCCCCTCAGCAATTCTATTTGTAACGTTCAACTCGTCACTTCAAGAAGCAATATTAAATCAATCAAATCAGATACCCGGACCATTCTTTTTCACGTGGTAGTGGATGATCTAACGTTCACATTTACGAAGAGAAAACAATATAGCAATATGATAAAATCAATACCTATAATTTAATTTCAGTGATGGCTTTAGTCTGACAGTATCTTCAAGATATAAGACACTAAAACATTTTTCATTAAATCAAGATCTGCTAGACCGATTTTAGATTGATGTGAAATTGAGCGTGTTTCCGTTTCCATCACACTTTAACGGTTCATTTCATAATCTATCACTATGTTGGGAAGTAGGCGCGCTGGAGTTATCATCAGAATGACCACTGTCCTCAGGATTCTGAGTAGCACCGGTGGCCGTAGCTGCGTCAGAAGCATCATCGCCAGCAGCAACAGCAGGAGTGGGTGACGGTTCATCAGGTTTATGTAGGTTTCTGGTAACTGCAGATGCGGCCTGAATCGCCCTCCTGGACAACCTCATCTGACCGCTGCTGGGGTCCCTGCCGAAGTACTTCACCTTGATGCTGTTGCCCACCTCCAAGCCCAGCGCGCTCGGGTGCTGCACCTAAGCAACAGAAGAAAAGCGTCACAGCTTGAATTAGACTCCTAGTATCAATAAAAGGCACAACCGCTCGAGAAATCTTAAACTTGAGGAGAAGGGAAACTTTCCTTTTGAGCCATGTTTTGAGGAATTTATTGGCAGTTCATTTTGAGAAAAATTCAAGTGCTGAGGTGTTTGAAGTTCGCCCAAAATAGGAAAGCACTGTTAAAATCAATCTAACGTTGAATCAACTAGCACAGGGACCAAACTCCCATTTTCAACAACAACAACACACACANTCCACTCCGCTACACTCTTTTAAACACTAAACAAATGCACCATACAATAACCCGCATGCATGCGCTCTTATAAGCACTCGTTGAGGTATGTACTTGTATAATCACCCTCACAAGCACTCGTATAAGCACTTCCACAAGCACTCTTATAAGCACTTGCATAAGCACTCGTATAAGCACTTGCATAAGCACTCGTATCACTCGTATAAGCACTCGTATCACTCGAATAAGCACTCTGAAATAAAATTCAATTCGAACAAAAGAAAAATACATTACTCTCCTAACTCCATCATACTCTTGCGAAAAACCATCACGCAATCAAAAATATGCTTCTCAATGTCCCCATTATCTTCCTTTTTCTCTTTTGTACTCCCCCAACTTGCATCCATTTTTGAAAAGTCGA
>VOMN01100542.1:0-18547 GCA_014899125.1 Orchestia grillus
ATCGATTTGAATTAGGAAAACTAAAGTCATTGAGCTGAAGTTCTGAAAAGGGGAATGAAGTGTAATTTTTAAATTATTCGAGCTTCAGATTTACCGAAAGGATTTTATTGATCAAGATTTAGGTAAAAAAAGTTAAACATAATTAGAATGCAGTTTTGAATACCTATTTCGAAAGTCAATTTCATTTATCATAAAATTATGTTCGTGAAGTTTAATTGAGGCGCGGTTTTGTAAGATAAATAAAATTTATTCAAAAACTATCATTTCGAGGTACATTTTGTTGCTACAGCAGATGAGCGGCTTTCTCTCCGATTGACAGAGCGCAACATTCACTTATTCTATACCGAATTTTCAATCGCTTTTGATCTACGTATTTTAGTCAGTATGAAAAATATTGAACTTGCTTGACGTAAACTTACAGTCGACCTCCACATATAAAGCCCTGCTGAATGATGCGAGGGCTCTGGTTAGGTGGAGAACGATATCGGTACCTGTAACCACTAACTGATATTGGTATGTGAAGGTTAGGACTACCAATGTGATTTTTAAGCCTCATTCTGAATTTGAACACGAATGACTTTCCGTTGGACCAGGTCTGGAAACCCTGAGTTTTTTCTGCACCGAGGTAGCCATTTTCTGTGAAAACCTTGACGCTATGGCGACGAATATCGGCGAACAAATACAACACGAGGATGTTCTTAGAATAATCGTATCTTACTGAGATATGAAAACGTAAAATCAAGTTCGCGATAGGAACAATGCATATTTTTAAATGTGAGATTATTACGTGTCGACGGATGCACAACGCTGCATAAGCAAAAGAGACACAGGGGTTGTGCATAGGCTTAACGAGCATGGGTTGTTTATATTTGAAATGACCGAAACAAGGAAAATATTCCCCACGACAGCATTAAAGGCGATCAGTCGTTTCCAAAAATAGTGACTACGGTAATTGTTTAGATTCACGCAAATGTAAGCTCTTTCATTTCATGCCTCCTTAGTATGAGATGGCCAAAAGACTGGAGGAATAAAATCTCTCTACTCCTTAGCTCAGAAACTGTAAAACTATTACGAAAGAAGAGATCCAGGTTTCGCATGAAGCAGATATAATTAACGCTAAAATATTCTTGTAGATTTAGGAATTTATTCCGTGCAGAGGGTGTGTGCCCGGTTGGTTACACCCACGTCGCCAACGGCTGTTACCTGGCACTGACGAACGCGGTCGAGACTTGGGATGCAGCGCGACTGACGTGCAACCTGAACGGCGGCCGGCTGGCCCGCCTGGGCGATTGCAACGTGCTGGGGTCTCTCTCTTCGTACCTTCAAGGTACTTGTATGAAGCAGTGAACGAGGTACTTGTATGAAGCAGTGAACGAGGTACTTGTATGAAGCAGTGAACAAGGTACTTGTATGAAGCAGTAAACGAGGTACTTGTATGGAGCAGTGAACAAGATACTTGTATGAAGCAGTGAATAAGGTACTTGTATGAAGCAGTGAATAAGGTACTTGTATGAAGCAGTGAAAAAGGTACTTGTTTGAAGCAGTGAACAAAGTATTTGAATGAAGTGACTTCGAGGTACTTCGAAGTAGACATTTTCGAAGGGATTGTGATAGGCAGGGAACTCTTTTCTTTCCTTCACCTTCTAGGTACTTGTACGAGGAAGTAGCGCTATTACTATTCGTAGTTCACCAATGTTTTTACTAAGAACTTGTACAGAAATTGGCGCAAGCTGACGTTCAAATGTTAAAAAATCCTCCGACTGTTTTGTGTCAGGTGACCGAAAGAGAGCTTCAAACACACAAATGAAAGACGAAAAGTGTACTTTGGAGAGCGTTATTACAGAGCTCATAAGCTGGCATTCACTAGTGATGGGTAATGGAGTCGGAGACATTACTTCGTCTAGACGAAACGTGGTAAAGGGAACACTGAAAATTAGCTGTTCTCTTTACGACGTTTTACTGATATCTCTGATGATGAGTCTAATGACTCGAAACGTCTGATTTCTCATACATGCAAGAAGAAGAATTATAATGTAGGACTTCTCTCGGTGCAGCTCTTTTTGACCTACTTTCAATCAAGAAATTCCTTGCTTCTTGCAACCCAAACTTGTTCGATTCGTCTCGACGGTTTTATTTATATGCATTTTCAGCCATTTCGGTAGCAGTTCGGCCGACTGAAGTATGTTTTCCGTACATGGCATTGTCGTCTTAGAAAAAGTCGAAAACGGGTAATGTAATTTCAATGTGAATCGAGAACGGAAAAGAACATCTCTAGATGAAAATGTATTAAACGCACTCACCTGAAAATACGGAATCATTTTATTTTATTATTCCACTGTTGGTGGTTTTTCAAAGATATCCCGCATGTATTATGAAAATAATGTACGTAGAATAGAATTTATGAGTTTTGCATCCACGCTCCCTTGGCATTGTCCTTCTGATATCGAAACCACTGGCTGTGGATGTTAGGGGGGGATAAAAACGAAAAATATTAGTTGTGGTTCTAGGTGAAACTGGAATCACGTCTAAAATCATAAATAACGGAGAACATTTATTGCTCTAATTTTGCATGTGCCATGAAAGAAACGTGAACAGAGCATATGGTTCATATTTGTCTCATAAGAGAGCTACATTCGAGTTTAGAGATATCATTAGTTCATTTATTTTGCGTCTACAGAACGGGCGAAGTGTTAATTTCTCCACAGCAATCGTCAAACACGCAGAAATGCTCACACTTGATCGTCTCTGAAACGTATTTCTCAAGAAGAGTTTTCGCTTGGCAGCGCTGGCGAATTTTAGCCTCTCAAAACCTCAAGCATGCAAGTTACTCGTGTTTTACGAGAGGGACATGGCAATTGGAGCTGTAGCTCGATACTTTGAAACCTCAATTATTAATTTTTTAATGCGAATTATGTTGTTTTCCTATCCAACAGGGTGATACTGAGGAACTGAAACGTTATTTCGCCAAATGAAAGGGAACTCTTTTTCTGTAACTCACGGACTTTTTCGTTGTTGTTGAATTTTTTTTATAATGGACATGAGTTTTGTGCTCATGAAAAAAATGATCTGCTCATGAAATCTCGCGCACCGTAGCCGCACGAACGGATGGATTTGAGTCGGTGATCAATTGAAATTGCACTAAAAATTTCTTATGCATTTTATGGTGTCAACATCCAAGCGCAAAATATATTGGTGAATTTAGAGCCATACTTTTGGATTGCTCGCAAAAAGTAAATACAAGCTGCGGCACACCGTACATACGTAAATTGTAACAGAAAATGAATGTCAGAAGCTAAAGAAAATTATATTTTATTTGGTGTGCAGGCCTCATCCCGCGTTTTTCAAATTACTGGATCGGGATCAGCGACCAGGACAACGAAGGCATCTACCAGTACGCGGATGGAACCATTGCCTTTTTGACCTCCGTTTTCTGGGGCCAGGTGAGTTGAAGGAACAAAGTGATATCACCGTATAAAGGCGTTCGTAGTCGAGCACCAGTGATATTTTCTCCAAAAAATATAAGATTGCAGGAGTTCATGAGAAAATATTGAATGGAAGCTAGGAATACTTCTCAATGATTATTGAGAAGTATTCCTAGCTTTCATATTCTCCCGACAAAGTTTTCCACCGAGAGACTCTCATTGATTCGGAAGCTCTGGACTTGAAACTACCAGCTCATAACCAGGGCTGACTTCTACCTCCTGTTTAGAGGACACGAGCCAGCTAAATACGTGACTAACGAATGCTTATTCAAGGAATTTAAAGCAAAAAACTACCTGTATTGCATTTAGTGTTGCATGATTCGAACAATTACCGAATTCATTGCGATTTTTCCTCTATTCGCAACAGTTAACTACAAAATTGCTCGTCTACCCTCCAATATTTATTAGTTTAATTTATTTTGCAAACTTTAGTGCGTGCACCGTCCTAGGATTTTGATGCATTTATAAGTAGGTGAAAAAGAATATAAAACCGAATTTTCAGACGAGAGGGTTTCATGAAATAAAAATAAACAATGAATTTAGTAAAGAGTATGAGGATAAAAAATTTACCACAGTCGGGAGAATAGTCTAAAACTCAAAGGCATAAAATAGACTCTAATTATACAGAATCTACATTCTTTTACTTATCATCATAATCGTCCTAAGCTACTCTCCTGCAAAAAATATTCTGGAAAATTTCAGAAATCATGAAGTGGTTCAAGAAGCGTTTTACCTTGTCATTAACACTTCAATTAAGGCCACAATGGGAGAAAAAAAAGCTACGTGTTGACTTGATGAAAAAGATTATTATTTTTACAAATTAGGATATACCCATGGCAGTACTTCTGAGCGCTTCGTCATTTCGAGATCTACACACAATCTCTTATAAAGAAGTTTAGTCAGTTTGGCACAGCGGAGACTTTGTCTGAACATAACAGAGACTGTCACCGAGAACGGTACGAAAACTGTGTCGTGAAGTCGAGATAAACTCAAGAGTTGTGGGGTATGACATCAACAAGATATTGGATACCCAGGTTACAAGCGAGAGCACTTGCATCATAACAAGACTGGATTGGAGATTTCTCTATTTTGGTTGGAAATTTTTCTATTCTGGATGGAGATTTCTCTATTCATAACAAGACTGGACTGTGTCTATGATCATAAAGGACCACGACGAACGCCTCTTCATAAACCGTGTCATGCATCTGCTCGATATAACTTGTGTAAAACTCAATAAGACAAAGGAGATTGCTCCTTGAAACGAATACTGTGGAGTGACGAATGAAAAATCGTGTGTTTCATGCGTAACGAAGTCAAAATGATTAGGTGCAACTTTCCACCCAAAAAACACGATGCAGCCAGATCATTTCGCGTAGCAGTATTTATAATGCAATACATCATATGACACTAGTGACAGTGTCGATAGTGATGCATACAGGCGGCTCTATGTTGTTCTGGGGTACTTTTACTTCAAGTGGTTGTAGAGAGTTTTTTTGGTGCTTACGTATTATCGGGAGGACCTTTAAAAAAACCGGAATTACCTAACCTAACCTAACCTAACCTAACCATTACATTTGTAATTCCGGAGGCCAGAACGTCGCAATTGCTTGCTATATAATTTCATTGGCTTCATATGATGAAATAATCATATCTTCTGAACATATTGACCAGTAATATTTTTCCAGGGCAAATTTCATGTACAATTTAGGGTAAAAACACTTCATACCAGGATTTTTCGAGAAATTTGTTGGGCAAGAGCAACCACTGCATGGGGAATTCTCCCAAATTTCGGGTAAATGTTTGTATTCTTTGGGAATGAGGTCCTCCCGATAATACGTAAGGACCGTTTTTTTCATTTTATTTAACCCCGCCACCTGCAACCAGA
The DNA here is from genome assembly GCA_014899125.1 of Orchestia grillus. NCBI lineage: Eukaryota > Metazoa > Arthropoda > Malacostraca > Amphipoda > Talitridae > Orchestia > Orchestia grillus. The sequence continues at coordinate 5,368 of VOMN01100542.1, forward strand.
TCGTTAAAAACGCTATTCTATGTTTTATTGTCTTAAAAACATAAAAGAATAAAGACGGTTAATTCCTATTAACGGATGAAAACCTAAACTTATCGGCACAAAGTCTTGGTGCCAATAATTCCCCATCCAGCACGAAGCGACCCCAAACGTACGTCCTAAACCTGTGACTGTACGGCTTCAGGGACAGGAAATTGCAGTTTTGCTATGGCCTTCCATGAATCCTGATTTGAGTCCAATCAAAAAATAATAACAATGAAAGTTAGGATAAGTCGTTGAGCTCCGAAGAATCTCAAGGCATTAGTACATGTAGCAGCTGTAGATTGGAAGAACATCCCTGTAGAAACGATCGAATTTCATCATAGACAATAAGTGAAGGCTGCTAGAAGTTACAAAACTGTAAGGTCATTCTACTGATCTAAAATTCAATCCTATTTTATTGAACTACAACATTTCCCAAATTGTGATTATGATTGCAATTTGTCAATGGTTAAATAAAATCTTGTCATCGAAATTTGTGACAAATTTACATGTTATACTTATTTTATATAACCTATTCTTCTTAAAATTGAGCTTATGATTATTTCTGCTCACGTTCTTATTAACGTACAAAACAACTTAAGGCAGCACAAACACTACGTTTTTTAGCTATTAGTCAAAATATCAACTATTTGAGGCCGTACGAATAATTTCATCGCAAACTGAAAATGTTTTTTTACTATAGACAAGTTGTTCCCAAACATTTTCAGGTTCTTACTCAATTTAACATTCCAGATTAAGCTTGTTACTCTTCAGCATCTATGTATATATATGTGGCTAAATTAAAGTTGTAGATGTGTCTCATTTATTTTTCCATTTGGACATTTTTCTATTCCAATTATTATAACCGAGGTTGTCAAAAACATCTGCGGGACGAATAGAGTGGCGTACAATTTTTTATTTTTCAACGCGGTACGCTATTTTCTTATATTAATTCTTATTTGGCTTAGCTCGATTATTTAAAATTGGTTTACTCTGCAACTTCTTAAGCTAAAACTAAATCAACGTTTATCATAATTCCTTGTTCCGCAATATGTTCTTGTTTTTCATGAACATTCACTTTTTACTGTCGCGCCTTCATTATCCCTGAAAAATGGTTAAACTACTTCCAGGAGGTAATTTTATCCCCAGTTTGGGAAAAAATGCCCCAAACCATTCTATTTAGCTCCCCATTTACTGACTGTAACGGTATCGCGGTGCTATAAACAATATTACTCTATCACGGGGACTGAATAGCATAGTTATGATCAATCTTTGGGTTTAATCTTGCAGACTCAAGTATACAATCATAACTCTTTCAGTGCTGTGAAAAATCTCCCAATAATTTTATTTCAACAATACGTGTTACGCACGCACGAATGTACACATATCAACGCCACTGCATAATTTCTTACCAGTATTCACGTGTGCTAGTTGTGTAACAGTCTCTAAAACCTACATTAAAAAACTGAATAGCAATCAATTGTATCGAAGAATTTTATTTTTAAGCTCACAAGGAATGTAAACATGAATGAATACATTCGTTCACACTGCTGTGTGTTTAAAATGAATAAACGTACGCACAGCGTTTCCTTTTCATGGACTTCTCAATAGATTCCTTTCTATTTTGCATCAACTATTTTGGGCGATTTCAAGTCAGTTAATTTCTTCTCGAAAATTAGAGCACAAGAGCCAATCGGTTCTTCGTATTTTTTACTAGCATTTTGTACGATTTCAAGCCAGTTAATTTCTTCCCGAAAATTGGAGCACAGGAGCCAATCGGTTCTCCGCATTTTTACTCGCGTTTTGGATGATTTCAAGCAAGTTAATTCCTTCCCGAAAATTGGAGCACAAGAGCCAATCGGTTCTCCGATTTTTTACTTGCGTTTTGAACGATTTCAAGCAGTTAATTTCTTGCAGACGAACGGCGTAAAAGAGCCCAACGGAGGAACTCTGGAGAATTGCGTTGCTTTGATAGCAGACGACGATTACTACTTCCACGACGAGCTGTGCACATCCCTGCACGGTGTGCTGTGTGAAGCGGAGTTTGTAGAGTACCTCTTCTGAGCCTACCCCACCGAGTTTGTTCTACGTTTCTGGCCGGGATTTTCCCTCCAAGTTACGAGTGTTATTTTGCTGATTCTGGTCTGTTAGCTCGCTGTTTCTTCTGCCTGCCTCTCTGGGATTTTTTTAGGTGTTACATTTTCTACTTTACTGATCCTGATCTGTTCGCTCGCTGTTTCTTCTCTCTGCCTGTTTGGGATTTTTTTAGGTGTTACATTTGCTACTTTACTGATCCTGATCTGCTCACTCGCTGTTTCTTCTCTCTGCCTGTCCGGGATTTTTTTTAGAAGTTACAAGTGCTGCGTTATAGATCCTGATCTGCTAAGTTACCGGTGCATTCCTGTAACTTATACCAGAAAATGAGACTGATGCAAAACAGTAATTCACTACACAGCGACTGCAAAAACAAGTGAAGCTGTTTTCAGTGATTGATGTCACTGGCTCTCTTCAGAATGACTGATCTATAACATGATCTACCTTGCGGGCAACAATGGTGATACATTTTGATGGTATTAACTAAATTAATTTTCTTTCTTATGATAGTTTTTTCACAACTTGCAACTATTCACATTTAATGAAATTCATGACAGTTATGACTCTAATGCATAAATGTCTGTACGATCAAGAACTTGTTCATTAATTCGTTAACTCTCATTCGTATGCTGGTAATACTTCTGTGAAGTGCTGTTTTAACAATTAATGAGTGGTATCGATCATTATGTTCAGAAAAAGTGACTGAAATATATTGTTAAAATTTCTAATACTTGAGTTTATAATTTTGTTTCCTGTATCGACCTCCTAAAAATGTTTTAGAAATAGCGCAGTATCACTGGAAAATTATATAGTAGCTGTAAATGCTCGTACCTTTTAATCTTTTCTACGTATAACATCAGCTAGCAAAATGGAGTTAATGAAACAAAAGCTTTCTGTGACGTACACTCGTGAAATTTATGTGCAGGCGAATATCACATTACGCTTTACAAGATCGGTTATCAGTTTAAAAATTTCAACGCACCGAATAGTGCAAACCTGCAGACGAGCGATACCGTTCTGAAGCGTTCCTGCATGTTTCAAACACCTGCAGACCTCACGAACGATTATTTTGAGAGCGATACGAAACGTGCCCCAGCCTAACAGTCGATAATTAAATAATTAATCAACTATTCGGCTGCGATTTCTATGTACGTTTGGGCGGCCCAAATTATAAATAATTATAGACGGTCAGGTATAAAAATTAGACCAGGATTTCGATCTACCAGGACCTATGATTGTGGAAACGAATATCTGGAGAACATTTTTTTCAAACTGATGCTCAAATAGGATAATACGACGCCTGGTAGCACCTGAGGATTGACTATAAATGACGTAACAAGGAGCGGCATTCAAGAAGAGGGGGAACAAATGAATGCAAGTCATTAATCCCAGTTTTACGGAATACAAACCTCTAGCTGACCAAGAAATAGAATTTCATTATCACTCAGAACAATGTAAAGAATGAAGGAAATAAAGTCAGTGGTATACGGTCTGAGTTTTTCAATTTACCGAATAATTTCAATTCGTGACAATCTGGCGCATAGAAATGTTCCACAGTTGCATTATAAATTCAAGGCAACATTTTTTGAATAAAATTATACACTTCTTCAGTGGGTGACCGCGTTTAGTCGATAGAGCGACTTTTACTTTGCGCGTGAGATTGTTAATGGTTTTTGGATTCTTTATGATTATTTACAATTTTTATGCACGATTCCAAGCTTACCATGTGCAACAGCAGTTCAGTTAAATTTTTCCTTGAAAGTACATAATGGACAAACAAAAAAGTATCCGCTAATGAACAACAAATTTACCTCACTGCACGTATGGTAGACCTCAGCTAATTCACAGAATTTTCTCAGCCTGCTCGGTGTAGAAAGGGAACTGCAGTCCTCCTGCTCCGCAGCCTGGCCTATTCTGCCGTGTGGGATATTTCAGGTAAACTCTCCGTGATATCAACTGAAGTACATTTATGAAAACAGGCAGCGCTGTGTGTGAACAATGCAGTATGTGCAAATGCAGCCCTTTTTTTCATGGATAGATGCGATTCAGAAGCTTCTGGTTCTGTTCACAGGTTGGATGAAAGATTAGTTAAATGCAAGTACGAAGCCGACCATGGAATGCTTATTACTTAGGTATCAGTTAATTAAGTTCGCTAGCTCTTACCAACCAGATATCGTCCAAAAACGTTGGAAAAATTGTAAGGGAGAAAATCAAAAGTACGACCTATAAGTGAAGTATTTCCAAAAGTGTTATAGGCTACCCTCAAAATACATAACGACAATGTACGCAAAAGAAAATGGTCTACGAAAACCCACCGATCGAAAATGATAGTGTAATTTCACCTCACTTCATTGTAAGCACAAATTAAATAATTGAAAATTATAAAAACCAATATTGAACAAATACAAATAATGGATAAATGAATAAACAAGAGGTAACATCGAAAAAAACATGTAAATATAATATATACTGGAATAGGCTCTCCCTGTGACTCATGAAGGCATTTCCCAGTAGCTATTGTTTTTTAAAATTGAGAAAATACGTCACAATATTTCAAGACAGAATATATGCAAACAAAAATTGCACGAATTTCTGCACAAAATCTTGAACTTCTGCTCATATTCCTACCTGTTTCGTCACTCTGTGACACTCTTAAGGATTTAGATAATAATGAATAATAACTAATGGCGAGACTGTCAGATAAGGCAGTCCGTATCAGTGATACTGAAAATAACATTGTTTCATGTCAGAGTAACCGTAAATAAGAGGCCACCTTAAGAATTTAACGTCATTTTTCACGTCATTTTCGGTGGGACACGTCAAATAGTCGCTATATATTTGGTAAAGAGGAAAATAGGAGACGTTCAGGGTTCGCGATGAGTAGGAATTAAAAGCTTCAGCTGGGCTTTGTACTTACATGTAGTATTGCCCGAGCTTTCGCGCTCTTGCACAGAACGCGTTATCAGGCGAATGAGTCGCGAAAAACATCAAGCTCATATGGTGCACGCACGTATCTGTGCTACGGATTATTACAATTTTAAAGGAAGTTTTTAAAAATAGAAGGAGTTTTACAGACAAATTTATACGGAAAAACCATAAATTAACGAAAGAAAAGTAATTTTGAACTGAACAAGTAAAATTATTAAAGGAAGGTAAGTTCCGTAAAGACATCAAATAGGTCGGTTGCTTGAAAAATCATTAACCAGGGACTTATACACGGTTGGAAATTATATGCATTTGTTGACGGCTTTTTCATCAACTGATGTGAAAAATGAATCTAGGAACCACATTGGCCTTACAAAAGACTCAATCTTTTGCAAGGAGTTTTGGATGATTGAAATTTACATCCTGGCGTGATTCAGTATTGTGTTAGTAGATCAAAGAATTTATAATGTGAAATATGAATATATTTGCTGTGATTTTAACAAACCTTGTAGTAAGTTTGTTGAAAAGGTTCGGGTGTCGGGGTCGCCTTATAAGAGACACTCGTCTCTCATCAACGGTTTTTAATTAGTTAGAATCTTAGAAAGTCTTAGCTTTTTTTAATGATCAGCCTGAAAATTATTTATAAAAAAAATTCATTATTCTTAACAGATGATGCCTCAGTTCTGTCAAAAGAATCGAAAAGAGCTCATTCTAATTTACACGAAATGCAAATAACGACAACGAGAATATGTGTATAATGACAACGGTATAGCATCTAAGAAATACAATTCTGGTATAACATGAGTATGCCCTTCTTGGAAGTATCTCTCATAGGTTTTTACATGTAATTAAATTCGGGCTTTTTCATTTCTAGGAGGATATCTATTGACGGATTTAAGCGACAGAATATGCAACTATCGATCGTCCTGAGGCAAAGTGAAAATCAAGATGAAACTCTGTCACCGCTAAATAAGTGTATTTAAAAAACACATAAGTCTCTCAGTTTGAAGGATAGATGCAAGGGTTTAAAGTCATTAGCATAAGTAAACACAGACTCATTAACCAGGCACAAGTTGCTACGGCTCATTAAGCCGAGCTCGTCCCTCATTAGAGGTGAAGGAGCAATTGACTGGAAGCGAAGTAACTTGGTGCAGGACTTGCACTCGAATAAACCGGACGGATTAAGGGCCTGGAGCGTCCTCCTAAGTGTCGATGTGGTCTGCCCCAGCTAGATTGATTCGACAGCTTCCTAAATTTTTTTTTCGCGGACATGTACCCTATACGTCACCACTGCAGTCTTGCTAAAAGTGAGCTAAGATTAGGTCTTCAAGGTGGTATCACGATCGAACTTTACAGCCTGCGTGGTTCGTTGGGTAACTGTGTATAAATTGCATTGACAGTTGAGAAGATAAATTTGCTGACCAAGATAAACGTGGTACATTCTCGGTATTTTATTTTTAGTCACTCATTTTTAGAAAAAATTAGACTTTGAAAACCACGAATATCCAAGATACGAGCCGCATGTAATCACAGAATATTCCACGTCCGCAAATAAACAAGCAAAGTTTTAAGAACTTTGGTGTTACATAGGTCAGAAAAATTGATTGTGCAACTCTAATAATTTGAGCAACTGCACTCGCACGAAAGCACAGTGAAGAGTGGATGCCAACAATACGTCTCTCATATATGTACTACGTCCGAGGCATGCATTTGGTTTGAAGGATTTTTGAGTTTGAAACGCTTCTAAATAATTTCAAGTCTCGCAAACAGATGATGATGAGCTCGTGCCTCACAAATTCACTCTCGAAAAATTTCAAATTCAAAACGTACGTCGAGTTCACAAGGCAGCTGTCAATGTGAACTTGAATAAGATGGAAACCCATTCCTGAAAACATTAAAAAACTGGCTTTAGAAGACAACAGAGAACTATGGAAGATGACTTGCCTAATTGAACAGTTGTCACACCTAAAACGCCCGACCAGCTGTGCTGTAGTCGAGCGTTGTTTGGTAGGGAACCTTTTTTTAAAACTGTGTCAGTTATACAGACACTCTGACGAGGATAGACACTGAGAGTGCAGTTGCGAAACAGATTTTACCAATGTTTGAAGTTTAGGATTCGCTTCAGGGAATGTACGTAAGATGTAGTGACGCTCAAACAAGTTAATCAAGACGAGTTTTGAAAACGAAAAGTTTAAAATTTGAATTGGACCACTTACACGATAATTATTGTATTCATTACAGATACGAAACATTTCATGAATCATTTTTCGCATAGCTATAATTTCAACAATTTGCCCATCTCTGATACAAAACGATACAATGTAGGATGTGGAGGGAATGCCTACTCTGTCTACAGTCGTAGTGCACATGACATTAAAAACTAAACGAATCTAACGTTATTTCTGCAACATTAACAGCTGAAAAAAGGCGTAATGTCATAAGATTTCTCCATTAATCGACAGAATGAGTTTAAAATATGAAATTGATGATTGACGGGAAAAATTTTCAGTACAAATATATTTAATTCAATTATTGGTTAAATTTATATACAAAAAATTAAATTGAACCAAATAATGCGTGGAAGTTTAATCCCATTGATGTTTATTGACAATCCATGACAGAAAAGCAGTGCAATATTGGTTCATGACAAGCATGACTGATCTTTTCTTGGGAACAAGAGCAAAGTCGTTTTCACTCCCCGTGAGGTCAGCATCCGCGAGCTGAACACTACTATTAAGCGCGTAGATTTGCTAGAATTCTCGATGCTGCTCGTTTCCAAAACACATTCGTGAACAATGGATTCTCATTGTAAGCCGCAGTACCACGAGGTGCCCTTGTTGTCATGTGTATTCCTAGAGAATAATTAGATAAACACGCACATGAACTGATGTTGAGTTGTTGAATTATTTTTTTAGCGGTTTTGGAAGTTTGGAAGTTTTATTCCTGGATAAAATCTGAGTTGTGGAAATACATAAGGTTTGTACAACAATAAAATTCAGGTTACAGAGGCTCGCACGCCTTGCATATTAATAAAACCCAGGTTTTACAAGCTCGTACGCCTTGCATATTAATAAAACCCAGGTTTTACAAGCTCGTAGGTCTTGCATATTATTAAAACCCAGGTTTTACAAGCTCGTAGACCTCGCATATCAATAAAACCCAGATTTTAGAAGTTTATAGGCTTTGCATATCAATAAAACCGAGGTTTTAGAAGCTCGTGAGCCATATCAATCAATAAAATCTAAATGTAGAAGCTCGCAGGTCCTTTGCATTGATAAATTGCAGGTTGCAACAGCTAATAGGTCTGATGCTCGAATAATTTCAGGCTGTAGACGCTGGTAGGCTCACCAGCTCATGATCGCCAAACCCAGATAACAAAAAATTAGGAAAACCCTGATTTTGTCCTGGAACCACGACATTGTTTAGCCAACAAATAAATTCTAGCTTGGATTTTTCCTTTCATAGTGTACAGATAAATTAGCTCACATAGTTCACTTTTGGCGTGTCTAATGAGCCAGTATAATTAGTGATGCTCACGGAAGATATTTTATTTTGGAAAAGTATAACTTGCTACTCAAAACCTCATGGATAATTGATGGTCAATGGAGTGTAGAATCAGTTACCTTGAAAAATTCCTGTTGTATTGAGAATATCAGGCGGAAAACTTTGTCTCATGGTATAGAAACAGAGTACTGTTAAGTCAGTAAGTCACTTTGAATATTTCGGAGGGAGGCATGGCAGTTGAGGTAACACACTCGCGTAAATATTTACCAAATAATATAACATACAACATGACAACATAAGTCGAATTGAAAATTAGGACAAGGCTTATAACATTCCTCACAAAATTTATTAACTTTGATGGGGGGAAAATTTTCCCTTAAGTTTTATATTGCGAAGCAACCAAAGTTTTTCTACCGCTATTTCACAAAAAAATAGTCATAAATTTACTTCGCACTGCTTTCGGCTTAAACGCTAAACTTAACCGGCCTCGTGTGAGGGTAGTGTAGGTCCATGAAGAGGTATTTACTGCTCAGAACAGAAGAGACAAATAAGCTGTACCCTTTGAACTCCCGTAAAATCTGAGTAAAGTCTATGGTTGCCAAGTGCAATTATTACATCTACCAGACGTTAATCTATCTTTGTAGAGGGCATCACACTCCGCACTCTGTAGTTTCAATTACTATCAATATGGTTCGTGAAATGGCGATATGTGGAGAGTGAAAGTACAATGAGTGGAGAATGAAAGTACAATGTGTGGAGAGCGAAGCCCTCCGCGACTACCGAGTGGCGTTTTTAAGATGTAATTATTCTAGCTGTCATCCTTTGACTTTACTCAGATCTCAGCCCTGTAAAGACCAATGTGAAGAATTTTTGATATTAGAGATAACAAAGATTAGCCTTAAATTCTTCTCGTTTTGTTCCAAACTCGGTCAAATATGCTGAATAAAATGAGAATGACTGTTTTCGTAACATGTCATTCATAAAAAAATAAGTCTGCCCTCTCAGTGTTAAGAAGGCTATAATACGACTGATTTGTGACGATAAGAATAATGCGACAATGAGTAGCGTACAGTTTTTTGGGTTCAGTATTGCCATGCCTGAGACTGCCGGCATTTTTAAACGAATCTTCTCGAACCCGATATTTTAATTTATGTAAACAATTCTCACAGTCATTTACTGAAATAGTACAAACAATTTTCGGTGCATGTCTATTATGAAATAAAATTTCTTGTGGTAACATTTGCTGAGGTAGAGTAAACTTCAGGTGAATTGATGGAAATAAAGTTACTTGAAATTGTAGTTTGTAAAATTCTGTATTGCAGGAAATCTTTTAACTTTTATTTGTACAATCTTCATAACTTTGCCAAAACCATTCATGATGAATTTCAGAGTCTTTTTAAAATGTATACTCCGTTCTTTCTACCACAGCTTTCTCCTTCGAAAGTTTATCAACGATTAAATCGATTCATGAATTTTCATCAAATGCAGTCCATAGTAAAAGACCTTTATGATTCTAAAACGAAGAATACATCAACTGCAGAAACTACTCATGAGTTTTATTGGGACCATATTTAAAAAAACTCCTACTATGTTAAAAGAAACAAAACCCCCTTACTTTCAATCGTCAGGAATATCTCTAGCTGGGTGGCGCCCTCATTTTTATCACTAGCTGGGTGGCGCCCTCATTTTTATCACTAGCTGGGTGACGCCCTCATTTTTATCCCTAACTGGATAGCGCCCTCATTTTTATCACTAGCTAGGTGGCGCCCTCATTTTTATTAGAACAAGCAAACCTGATCGTGAGTGTTGCTCGTAGTGAGCCTGGGTTTGACCTCTTCACGACAAACAAGCATGTTTGTCCCGCATGCTCTGCTCGCAATCGGCAATCCGTCTGTAGCTCTGCACTGATGCAACAATAACGAGTTGTTCTTTTTCAGCTGTATGACACGGGATGAAATTCATGCCACTGATTTTAGAGAAGATGCAACTGAACAACTTTGGAAATTCTTTCCAACTCGAAATACGAATATTTTTCAAAATAACCATTTTCCGGCTGAGCACTAAAATATTGTGACTTGATAACTGTCGTTCCCGTCTCCGTGGCGACCACATTGAAATAATTCATTCAGCTCTGGACGAACTGAACTGTGTGTTTGTAATGGCCTTTTGTGTAACAGCTTCACAATTTAGTGATTTTTCAATCCTTATCGTTTATTCTTTCAAATCATTGTGCTAATAAATATTTTCCTGTGAGATGTTCATCAGACAATCAGCTACGTGCTAGATGACTTTTATTCAATGCCCAACTTTTAAAATTCTCTGGCACTTAACGATTCTTAATCAAAAATAAAATAAGTATTCATAATATAGCCAGTGTCTTCTGTGTACACCTTTGATTGTAATGCATAAGTTTGACATAAGCAGGTAATAACTTTTCTTTTCGAATTTTCGAGAGCATCTTATTAATCTCAGCCTGAAAATTCCTTCATTTAAAATTTCTGTTGCAGTGCATTAATTTCAACGCTATGTGAGCTCAAATCCTCTTTTGTGATCAATAACGGCTTCAATCTTTTAAATAATTAAGTGAAAATGAACACTATAATCCTGCACATTTTAGCATCATTCTGAAGTACTTTTGAAAATTTACGTTAATCCATACCCGTTTGGTATACCTTACGCTTGCGTTAGGAATTTCGCCTGGCAAATGTCGATAGAAACATAAAAGAGAGTGTAGGTTTCAAGGTTTATTGTTATGCATTATTATATGCATGGAGTGCAAGTTTCATTTTAATATTAATTTTGTTCCATATTTATTACTGAGCAGAATTGTGAGAAATACCCATGCATCTATCTCATCAGCTGATATCTTATGGTATTAGCCGATTGGTTCATATATGAGTATGAATAACTTTATCTTGCTGATAAAACCACAACCAGGAAAATTAGGTCTATTTAACAATACGTATTTTAGTTTAGATTAACATTTTGAAAATGTCAATTTTAATTTTTAAAACAAGAATGTATTTTTTCGGATTTGAAAAGTGTTGTTTAATTGTGATTTGAACTTTACCTAAAGCTCGAGTGAAGTCTTGCTCTGCGCTGTTTAGTTGTGCTGGGATGGCCTGGCTGCATCATATACCTGTTGTATTGCTACATTTATACTTTCACTATAATTTACAGCCAAAATTTCAGGAGAAGAGTCCCATAACCTTGACGTGCTTCAGCTTGTGATACAATCATAGAAGACCTACATTTGCAGGGCACATGCATGAGCAATTTTTATCTTATGAACTTTAGTTGTTAATCTAAATGTTGGTTCTAAAATGAAAGGTTGTATGCTTGAAGTCAATTATTCCGTGTGTCAGAGTTTGTATTTCTGTTGATGTGCTCTTTTGAAGCGACGGCTGAAAAGATGTAAAACCACTGCTAAATATTGTACATATGCAAAAACCATCAAGTCCTTCCACTCTTTTTCAGGCGGTCAGAAAAAGTACAAGTTGTATTCAGAAGAAAAAATATTTGCGATTCAACATTCTTTATAATTTTGTTGAAAATTTTTTTAAACTCAACGTTTTTCCGTTCTTTGTACGCTACACGCTTTTGCATTTACTATTAATAAAATTAATACATACTGCAGAGCTATGTATTGATTTCCCTTGATGTTAAAATATTATTTCAATATATAACAATTTTCAAATGTCAATTTGATATTTCTGACAATCGAGTGTCATCATCTTGACATTGCCCTATGTTCAAATATCATTTTTATGTTGCTCGATGTTCAAATGTGGTGTTTACATTATCAGATGTTGAAATGTAATTTTAATGTTGTTTGATGTTCAATTGTCATTATAATGTTGTCCGAACTTCAAATTCTACTGCAATGCTGCTCGATGGACAATTTTTATTTTGATGTCCGCCGATGTTATTGCAATATAATATTTCCTGACGTTAAAATGCCATTCTGATGCTGACCGATATTATTACAGTCTAATATTTCCTGATGTTCAAATATCATTTGACGTTGTCCGATGTTATTTCATTCCAATATTTCTTGATATTTGCGTATCATTTTGATTTCTTCCGCTGTTATTGCAGTCTAAAATTTACTGATGCTCAAATGTCATTTTGATGTTGTCCGATGTTACATCCTAATATTTCCCGTATTTAAATATAATTTTGACGTTGTCCGATGTTACTGCGCTCTAATATTTATTGATGTTCAAATGTCAGTTTGATGTTGTCCGATGCTATTGTATTCTAATATTTTTTGATGGTCAAACATCATTTTTCGTTCACCCGATATGAAAATATAATACTGACGTTGCCCAATGTTGAAATGGTATGTCTCATTGACTCATGTCAAATTGGAATCTTGATGCCGTTCGATGTTCGAATGTCATTGTGGCATTGTACACAACCAACGCATCACACTACACACAAACTACCATCACACCACACACACACTACACACACTACCCACACTACACACACACTGGCACACACTACACACACACTACCATCACACCACACACACTACCCACACTAAACACACACTGGCATACACTACACACAAACTACCATCACACTACACACACTACACACACACTGGCACACACTACACGCACTACACACACAC
>VOMN01100543.1:0-26910 GCA_014899125.1 Orchestia grillus
TCCATCCCGTCGCCAGCAGCCCTCTGTTCTACCGGCCCAGCTCCCCCCCTTTGACGTGTTCCTCTCAGCGTACGCGAGCGCTGCGGGGGCCCTGGTCGATGAGGGAGCGGGAGAGCGTAAGCACAGCTCAGCAACCTCCCAAATGCCGTGCATGAAGCACCCGTCACAAAATAAAGTGTCAACCTAAGGTTTGGACGCCAGTTTGGGCACGATCGGAGTGCACAAACCTGGGGTGAAAATAAAGCCGTTAATTGTGCCCTATAACAAGTTTGGGTAATAAGTTGTGCGTAAGATAAAAAAAATAAGAATCGACCAATCAACGCTATAATGTTCCATATACAGGGTGGCACATAAGTAAGGTATCTTTTTAAAACTATCATAGCTATAAAAACAAAAATGCTGAAGATATTGGATTAATTCAGAATAAAAGAAGAAGTTTCAATTTTTTCATCAATGTAACTATTTTACCGATAATTATGATATATTTCTCTTACAATTATTCTCGGTGGATAAATCACAATATATTCCTCGGTTTGGTGACATACCGTAGCCCCCTCGATGACCAGATCTAAATGCGCTTGAATTCTTTCTCCGGGGATACTTAAATTACGGTTAACTCCGTCCGTATTAATTAAGTTTACTTTGAAATGCCTGATACTTTACAGCAATTGAAGCGAAAAATCCTTCCGGAGACCAATAACATTTCACGACAGACATTAATGGAAGTAATGGACAGAACCGTTTACAGAGCACGCCATTGTTTGACTAATAATGGATGATATTAAAAGATATTGTATTCCATAGTTAAACGTGTTTTGTTATTCCATGCATAAATATATATTGAACTTTGAAAATTCCTCTTTCATTTTGAATTAATCAAATCTCTTTACCAGTTCAAGTTTTATGGCTATCATAGTTTTAACAACGTACCTTACTCATGGGCCACCCAGTACCATCTATCTACTATATATATATCTATCCATCTATTTATCCAGCTAACTATCTATCTAGTATAATACTAAAACTCTGGTCGTCTAGCTTGTTTGTTTGCTTGAAACCGTGCACACGTTTGTCTGTCGGCTCTGAGATATTCGAAATTTATTCTCTTCGTTTAATCCTGTATTGTGGATACCGACTTAACTGCGTAGGATATATTTCTGGATACGGTTTGATTTTGATAAATTTTATTTGGCCCAACGGGTCACGTGTCGTCTAGTTTAGCTCTAAAACTCTTAATATTTGGCTACCTTTGTTGTTTATAACCGTGCACACTCATAAGTAATAGCATAGGGCAGAAATTCAAAACTGATATCCGAGTTATTGAAAACAGTTTTTGCGTCGTATCATGGTTACGGTCCATTATAACTATAGTGAAAAAGTCCTTCTCCAGAAAAGAACCAGCAGAGATGTTATTGTTCACCACACACTTTTTAGGATCAGATACACATACATAGCGGGAGAAGCATCTCAGCTAGTAGTAATCACTTAAATTACCATTCGCAAAATCATCGGAATCATGACATTGATGCTTGGCATAGCTGAGAAGATGACCGTCGCGAGGGAGAGTCCGTGGGTGGCCAACTCAAGGGTGCGTGACTTACGCCCGTTTGAACGGGAGCGTGTTGTTCCTGCCGCCTGTTGTACTACTTCTGGGTTACTTCTGTCTATGCTGAATCCTGGCTTTGGTTGTAGACGGGATGACACAAAAAACAGGTCGAACGTTTGTGACATATTTCAGGCATTTAGGTTACAAAAGGGGAACTGAGACCTCTTGAAAGTATATATGGTTACGTTTTACTTCGTAAAATTAAGTTTTACTCCGTAACGTAGGTACCTCAAATATGTAACAAAATTTCGATCAGTTTTTTGTTTCAACCTGCATTTGTAGTTAAAATTTTAATTCGCGGTTTTATTACTGTAATTTTCACCTAAACGATTTTGAAAGCTAGAGGAATTTGCAGTGTCATCTAAAATCCACTCACCATAAAACTAGCGCAGGGGTAAACAGTTAGGTTATCTCTCAGCTATTGATAGGTTTCCTGTCTTTCATACCCACTTTACTTCTTTCAATTTTAACGCCGCCTTCAGTGTCGCTTCTTTGTCTTTTCTTCCCCTTTTTTCTTAACTTGTGGTCTCTATGTGCTGGGGACCCTGTGTGGGAACAAGTTGCGCATAAATTTACAGTTCTCTTCAACCCTTACTAAATGTTTCCTTCTCTTCAGGCACGAGATAGTCGGAGTGACTGAAACACTGTGATCTATACTACTACTATTATTATTATCATAACCAAACTAAAATCCCCTAAACTTACTGAAATCGATGCCACATTACCATTTGTTCATATCCAGTCTCTTTCACACTTTTAATCAGAATGGAGGGCTGCCATATCGATCTTTTTCTCACAAACATTCATTATTCCTCCAAAGGGTTGACTGTATAATCACTCAAAAGCCCATCACTAAACGAAAGAAACCCAAAGTTTTTGCGCATTGCATTGTGTTTTTTTATCTGTGTTAGATCACGTCGTTGCCACCGACTCAAACCGCGCCACCAAATCAGTGCATCGCGTTGCCACCGAATCAGATCCCTGCGTCGTTACCGACTCACACTACCGCTTTGTCACAGACTCAGATCGCCCCGTTGCCACCAACTCAGATTGCCCCGTTGCCACCAATTCAGATTGCCCCGTTGCCACCAACTCAGATTGCCCCGTTGCCACCAACTCAGATCGCCCCGTTGCCACCAACTCAGATTGCCCCGTTGCCACCAACTCAGATTGCCCCGCTGCCGCCAACTCAGATTGCCCCGTTGCTGTCAACTCAGACGGCCCCGTTGCCACAACTCAGATGTTGTTGCCACACTCAGTCGCTGGCTCCGACAATCCCCAGTAAGCCGAGGTCTTCAGTAATGAAGTTACGGCAGAGCTGTGGCACCACGGCGCTGGCAGCCCTCTAAGCCCGTCTACTGCACGCAGCTGCGGCGGCACTACTAGACCGTGATGCTGCTACGTACGCGGCTACTATGTGAATGTAGTGAGTGCTAACACTCGCTGTTTACTAAGCGTATCTACTGCACGTAGCTGCGGCGGCGTTACAACGCGTACGTAGCTGAACTGCGATGTGAACGTGGTTGGCGCTACGTAGAAGTCGGGAGAAGCGCGTAAAGATGCTGGAAATTCTGTGCGTGACGTGAGTTAATGAAACCGTTATGAGAATTGAAGCGGAAACGAGTGGGTAATAGCCACACACTGTGGGAGTGTTCCATGATGCACACGAACGAAAATTAGTACACTCATTTATTCTCAGTAGCCCTGTTCTCATGATTTATATTTTCCACGTACCTCCATCCAGTCGGATTTAGGGAAGAGCAACTTCAAATATTAGAAATGAATGTTAAGATATCAAAGGGGCATCAAAGTGGCACATCAGCGATCACGCTTCAGGATGTTTGGAGGAAATGAAGAGGAAACTAATGCAGTGGAGACACGGCAGAAGCAGGAAAACAATGGGAACTTTGAGCGAACGAAATAAAAAGAGGATGGGGAACTTCTGAATGTGTTTGATCAGATGTTTGAAAATTGATATTAATGGGAATGAACAAGTCTACGGACTTTGATGATGAAGAAATTTCACTAATTGAAATGATGAATCTAGAAATTGTAGAATTTCGATTGAGAATACTGTGAAAAAATAAAAACTATGCAAATATTGGAAGAACCCGAGGAAACCGAAAATAACTTTGGAAAATAAGAACAAGAAAACTGAAGATAAGAAGGGATTATACTTTTGAGTAACTGGAAAGGTTACCTGGAGGTAACAAACGATTGCAATTTAGGGTAACAAGAGAGAGTAATTTAGGGTAATAAGAGAGTAATTTATGGTAACTATAGAGTAATTTATGGTAACTATGGAGGGTAACTGCATGTGGGGGACAAGAGAGAGTATAGATAATATAGCGCTGACCAGCGTCGCCGCTGGACATCATCCCATTCTAATTTTCTATCGGAGCATCTATAATTGAAGTATATAATATAATATTGGAGTATTTTTATCACTAGAATAATACATTTATCAATGGGGCGGCGATAAAGTGAGACTAGAATTTCTTGATGGCGAATGTACGATGCAGAGAAATGATTATGACTTCTCAATGTTTTCTTTCATATTCACGTAAATGAATAAACCTTCACGTAGCTTTTGCACTGGCTCTTCCTCTGGAAATCGTCAGTCTTACGCGTCACTCAGAGTAGATACAATGTAATAAACGAAGGTGACTCTAGTGCGACTAAAATCTCGTTAGAGAACTGAAATTTTACAGTTGAATAGGCACCGCGCAGTGCGGCACACATACAGATGTGTGTCCGTAAAGTTATTTGATACCTTCAAAAAAAAAACCGTAAGTTTAATATATATTTTTTCGCTGGGTTCCGAGGTGATATTGAATTCAGGAGCAGCTTCTTTACTATAGAATACCCTGGCTGATAGTCGTAATATATCATCATTAAGTTAAAAAAATATATAAGTGCAATTAGGATACGACGCTTACCTATAATTCAGCCGTCCATTCAACAAGTGAACGCTTCTCTTCCTGGTGGCAAATTGATATACTGTGTGCGCTAACTTATCTGTTATCACGAGCTACGATATATTTACCTCAATATGTTTATTCATGTCTGGTATTTGGAATACATTTGGCTCTCTACGCCGTGACATCTGTGATATACTTGCTTTAACTGGTCCAGCAATGATTGGGATCTATTATACATTGGCCTTAACATGTCCATCTATTCCATTATAGCTCGATATATTTGCTTTAATATGCTCATTTATAACTGGGATCTGTTATATATTTACCTTAACATGTTCATCTATGTCATTATGTTTAGATATATTCGCCTTAATGTACCCACTTATGAAATATTTCCTTACTGTAAATATCATCTTTGATTCACACTTAATTTTTCAGTCTCACTATAGCCTGTATATGATGTAAAAACGTACATGAACTCTAGCACATCCCGAGTTTATTTCGGTAATTCTGGATGCCGAGTTTTTCAAATGACTCTTTTAGTATTTTTATCAGACTAAACGACCTGAGAAATTAATTCCTTCAACAATAAGAGCTCACAGAGGGCGAGACTTTAATCCGTCATCATCTGCGTACGTAGGCAACCACGACATGGATCGCAATTCGTCCGAGGCAGTTATGCGCACCAGGAATGGTTTAAAATTTCGCGAGGAGAACCCGAGAGCGCGCATTTTTCGGCATTTTCAAGATCTCCGTTGTTCGGAACTGCACTCGCGACGCGAGACCCGGGGCGTGATTGACATCTTGGTTTTGTGGCCGATGACAAACCTGGGCCAAAAAGCGTGGAAAACAATGAGGCTTCCTGCCTCAAGGTTCCAGCTAAAGAATGTGCGAACGCCGACCGCCGCACAACGCGAAACCTTACCATCCCACTCCATGCAAAGGCACAGCGCACGCACGCACGGATGTTCATACGCGTAGCTGCTTTAAGAAAAAAAAAGTGTGGAGAATAGTCGCCCCTACAAAGCGGCACGATCGATTGGTGGTGCAGCGTCCTGTGGGTCGATGGGGGCAGAGCGCTGGTTGCTCACCATATTTGTGTTCGGCAGAGCGCCAGGAGACCGTTGCTCCCAGCCTGGTGTGTGTACAGGGCCGTCGGTTGGCCGCACTCCATCTACGTTTAGGCAAATGTTCCTAGTAGATTACCCCAATATGAATTGGTTCAGTTTTGCGTGCATTGATACTGAGATGGTTCATGCATGGATGTTTTACACCAAATTGGCCTTAATTAGTTTATTTATGACGAGTATCTTTGATATACTTGCCTTCCTATCTGCCTCCGTCATTCGTATCTAAGATATTTGTCTTAAAAATTTTGTCTATGATTGATACCTGTGATGCTTTTGCCCTCGTATGACCAGCCATGATTGATATCTGTGACACCAAGGAACACAAAAATTGTGCCAATTGTTATTGTTGAGCACATTTGAGCACATTTTCGAGTTATTTATTTACCAGCATTGTTCTATTGGTACATCTTGTACCATTTACGAGTGCACAGTCTTACGTAGAGGCGACTGCAGTTCTATACAGTCCCACGCGTTTGTAAAATTTTCCCACGTGCCCATATGTGTCACGAAGCTGCACAAGACAGCCCATATGTTCCATCAAGCAAGACAAAATAGCCCATATGTTCCTTCAAGCAAGACAAAATAGCCCATATGTTCCATCAATCAACACGAAACAGCTCTAAGTGTCATCAATAAAGCAGCACAATATATTCTGTACGTGCCGTCAGCCACCACAAATGAGTGCCATCAAGCCGCACAAAATAGTCCCTACTTACGCGCCATTCACCAGCACAAAAACAAAGTTTATTCATAGCTTAGGGACGTAACTACCGTATCAATATTCACGACCAATGAAAATGTTTGTAATTTCACATACATTTTAGTGAATGATACTATAAGCGACGGAAATCAAAAGAATGCAATATTAGGATCAATGCGATACAGGTAATTTGTGCCCTTACTTCATGATAAAAAAGTTGCCAGAAAATCGAGAGTACAAAATCAGTTTAGGACCATTTCTATTGTTTCTGAGTTGTTTCCGCATTACGTGTTGTAGTCCACACATATACTTTGCTACTAACCCGTTTTGTTTGAGACGTACGGTCACCCCAAAGTTCTGACCCTATTCCTGCTCCACAAACTTCCTTTAGGCTTTGCCGTTCACGAAGTTAGGGATTTAGCGGCGAACAATGGAGTATTTGTTATCGTGGACCTAAGGCACGCCTGGCGATAATGGCAGCCTCTGATTGGCCAATAGAGGGACCCCCGTGTCTCACCTGCCCTATCCTTCCTGCCTCACACCTGGTCACCTCGCCTCCCATTGGCTAGCGAAAAGTCCGGCGAATTTTTCCTTAATTAGAAGGGCTGTTATGCCCGTAATTGCCTCCAAGGCAAACACTTTTGCCCATACTAAATGAGGCCTAAAAGCTTCGATCTACACCACCGTGGTTGTGGCACTGCCGCTCAAATTTTTCAACACTCGGTTCCTCAACTGATATCGGCGAAATATTGAGGATTTCAAGACCCAGCACCACCTCTAAGTATTAATTTTCTCGGTGCATTCTTGTCTCGAAGTCGACGTTGTTACTCAACATGTTCTCATTTTTGTAGAGTCGTACTCGTTTTCGATGGTGACTGGATGATCACGAACCGGAAGGCTATAAGTCTGTGTCAGACTCGCACCGGCTAAAGGAAAACTAGAATAAATTTAAAAAGTACGTGCAGTTGCTACAGCACCATTGAAATCACTCATATGAAGTAACAGATTATGAGAAGGTTCATCTTGCTCCAATAATTTGCCGACTCAGGTCTCATCCTCACCTGAAGCACACGAGCGTGTATGAGCGTTTATTTCGCTACGAACAACATTACGTCATGCGTATAAAAACATGAAAGACACTCTATGTTGAGGCAAAGATTTCCACCGAGAAAGAAGAGAAAACAGGCCTAATTCTGCATAAATTCACGCTTCCATTTTGCTTGGAGGTAACGCTTATGTGCATTTTTTGGCTACCTACAAGTCTCACAGAGTATATGTCGTCTTCGTTGCTCAAGAAGAATAAGCAATTCACGGACATTCGAGCCAAATCAAGCCTGAGTTTTATTCCTATTCACTTGCGGCGATAAGCTACATGCACATCAAACGCAGGCACGATCGAGGCTCCCTTCCAACATGTCCCACCGAGAACTGCACAAAAGTTTTTACGTGGTTTGCTTGCATGTTTGCTTGCCCCAACTCATCCTGAATTTCTCGCCGGAGCGTCTGTAATTTTCCATAATTATGGTCACCCGAGTATTTTCATCGATTATCTTATGAATTCCCGTACGGGGAGGCAAAAAGTTAGACTATAGGACTGCAGACTTGCATTCGTCCGTAAAACTTGATACCGTTTCTACCCCAGCTAGCGTTCAGTACATTACTGCATGGCAACAATTTTCGTTCAAATGGTCTCACTCTTGGGAATGAAAACATCAAAAACTAGAATTTTTGAAATAGTTTGAATTCTGGGTAGACTGTTGATAGTTGGGTAAATTTGAACGAAAATTTCCCCCGTTAAGTAGGTGAGATAATCTAATCTGAAGCTGAATGACAATGATACGTCAATTGATCTAACACGACGAATATAAAAACAATCACATGACAGTCAGTATGAATCACTGAGCAAAATATTTAGCTTCCGACGATAGGAAATAATCTGAGATAATGCCACATCATCGTGCGAGATTTGTTGTTCCCTGTTGTTCAAGGTGAATTAATCCTACGACGCAGCAGAATTTTGTACGATTATCAAAAGTAGAAGTGACAGATAAGTTAACATTAACTTTGTTGAAAAAATAAGTTAATATTCATTTGCCTATTTATTTGTTTTTTCTCTAAGTATCATGGTGCCATTCTACTTAAGTAAAGTGCTCAAACTATTTAACGACTATTTCAATGACGATATTGATGACAATACTATGTTTTTAATCGTGACGAGCAAACCACACTTAGCCGATAGCTCACAGTAAGTCAGTTTATTTCGCTGGAACGAAACACACAACGTCATATTATGTACCCACATCTACTTTGTGAAACTCTAAAGACAAAATCCTCGAACGCGACCTGCTTGTAAGCTACGCATTTGCAATTCCATACATATATCTACACAGATACATCGCGTCCCTTTTGTTGTAGAAGTTATAGATAAGCACACGTGACGTACACACTGTACACACGCTGTGTACACACAGTGAAGCACTTGCGCTAATTGCAATAAGTAACACACACAGGAGGCAGGCCCTGTTATGGCGGACGCTGTGTGGTGTAGTGAGCCAGCAGGCCACGCATATGTCCGTCCGATTATTATCAAGTCAATAGAGAATCCCAATTCCCTTATTGGAGCTAGAATGAATGCGGCTCTACGAACGAGTGGATGCTGATGTTGTCCCTTTTGATGGATTGATAAATTAGTCTTGTATTCTGAAACTTTCACTCTGGGAGATAAATACCTCGTAATTATCGCTGTTGATCGACAAACGCTGAGACACGAGATTTTTTTCCCCAAGTCGTTTTCGAGCTACACAATGCATGCTTTGAAGAGCAGTTGAATTAGTTTCCCAATTAAGTCCTGGCGCCCCTTTCGTAAGGAGAGAGAGGAATGGTGCATTCACTGCAACTTCTAAGTATTACCCTAGCTCCCGTTGCTGTGTCTCCCCAACCTTCCCCCCTGCCCATGTCGCTCGAGGTTGCCACCACCTCCGCCGCAGCGGCGTTCGTGCCCCCCGTGGTGTCCATTATGGACGCCTTTCTCGCACTAATCAAGCAATTTGGTGCATGATTNTAGGGGGGCCCTCGCTGATGGGCTAAAGTGAGGGAGTGTTTGTGCCTCCGGGAGAGTTGGTCGCTGGAAAAATCGCGAGCGGATTATCAGCGAATTGAGTGCAGCTACATTCCTAGTTCAATTTTTGTGCCAGGGCATCTTTGATCATTTATGAATTTGGTCGCCCAAGCTCTCACCTTTTTGCCGCCTTTCCACGAGGCAGCGAAAATGTTAGGCAAGGGAGAGATTCAAGCAGTGGGACTCTAGACCACCAATAAGTTAAATGAGGTTACTGAGAGGTTATGGTTACCAATAAGTTAAAGGTTACTGAGAGGTCATGGTCACCAATAAGCTAAATGAGGTTACTGAGAGTTTATGGTCACCAATAAGTTAAATGAGCTCACTGAGAGACTTTCAAAGGGAGGGGTGAGAAAATTATAAGGAATATGAGCTGATTAACTTAAATTTTTAAGGAACTTCAGAAGCAAGACTGCAAGAGTTACTAAATTTCTTAAAGACAGAATGTTCATGTTGTCTCTGTTAATTAGAGTTTAAAAATTCCCACCCACTCCAACATGCAATACTTGAATATACAAAAATTCCCACCCAGCCCAACATGCAACACTCGAATAAACAAAAATTCCCACTTAGTACAACATACAATACTCGAACAATTTTTTGCACCATTTTAGCTCATTTAGGTGAGTAGAACCTAATCATGTATGTAATTCTATATTTCAAAAATTCATATAAAAATCTACAGGTAAAACATTTTACCTATCGTCAAGCGCAGCTAGCTGCAAGCCTTGTAAAAATGCTCTTCAAGTTAATTCCAAACATTTATGACACTATTTGGAAAATTCCATACAATATTGAAACGCCTACGTACACATACAGACATACAAACATACATGCGTACCCTCCTATATACATACACATATCAGTGGTGTTCTCAACGAGAATACAAGCCCCTGTTTTAGTGACAATAAAAGCTCTTGCACAAGCTCTGTTAATTAAGACTCATTTGAGAATGTGATTGCTGGACTGGCACCCCGAATGTCGCCAGCCGTGCTACGGCCTCTGTGACGTCACAAGACTAGCGCCAAGCTCCACTAACACCTGCCCCGGCGAGGACGAGATGAGACTTTAGCACCCAATTTGTCAACTTTATACGAGTAAACTCGTCAAATGTTCGATGAAAATATAATTAAAAACGAGTATACCTTGAAACGAGTATAGTCTGCTATCCTCGACTTCTCTCGGTACAAACCGACCATTTCCGAGGGTGCTTATGTGTCTTGGGCAAATAAAGTCATCTCAAAATTGTGCATTTTCAGCAGTATACCCGATACAGAAGAGGGTAAAAAAGATGTAGGTAATGTTAAAGTCGTTTCCGAAGTCCTGCAGCGAGTTTTGAATCTTATGATGAAATCATGTTTTATTCGTGCAAGAGACCATTTAATAATCCTCAAATAAAAGGGCTGGGCTATCATACCTGAGGGGTGCAATTAACGGAGGATGCCAGAGGAACGTTGGACTTTAAGGCTTCTTCTGAGTTGTATATCTGCAGGGAGAAGCTTGACCTCAGCTGGAGCCGCTCTCAAGTATAACTTTTTCGCCTCACTGTCGATAATAATCAACTATACGGCGGCGATGTCTGCACCTGGGGCGGCCAAAATTCCAGATAATTATAGATGCTCCGGCAGAGGCGTTAGATTCTGAGCACGAGCTCGACACTGTCAGCAGCACTAGTTTAGTATCATCGGGTTGTTAATGTTCGTAAAATAGCTCATAGGGTTGTTAATTATTATTGTTCCTTATTGATTCTCAAAGGAGATTAAAGGGTCGTTATTATTTCTTGTTATATTGAGTCTAAAAGAGCTCGGAGCGTTGTTATTATTGTTTGTCATATTGATTCTAAAAAAAGCTTAGAGTGTTGTTGATGTTGTAGTTGACTCATTTTCTACATAGAATACTCTAAAGAGAGATATGTATGCTTGAGTATGTATATATTCCCAAGCGTTCGTGGCATTGATTTTAGATTATAGTTATAGAATAAATTAGTGATCGCAGTTGATGATTGCTGCAGATGAATGCAGTTAAATTATTATGGGTGATTGTAATACGGGATCACAGATGCAGTAAATGTAGAAGAAAATAGTAATAGGTAGTGTAGTAGGTGATGCATCAGCGGCAACAGGTGACTGCAGCTGGATACATGTAGGTGATTAGAGGAGGTGTTTGCTGGAAGAAATTGATTATTGTAAAAAGAGTTGGCAGCAGGTAATTGCAAAAAATTAGAGCTGTAGCTTTTAAGGGTCGTGACTATGGAAGGTAATTAAGGCAATAGGTCATTGTAATGCAGTGTTCGGCCGCGGTATTGGATTACAGGTGACTGTGGAAGGTCGTAGCAATAGGTGAATTGTAGTAGATTATTTTACTATGAAATTATAGTAAGTGATAAGATGGAAAAAATTATCGAGTGGTTGTGATATATTTTTGCTTTCATTGCGACCGCGTGCTTGCTTTTACAGACTTACTTCAAAAAGTAGCATTGCCATTATTATAGTATCATTAATTAAGGTAACTTGAAATAATATTCATTTACGGAAGCAGAATTCTTAAAAGTTCCTAGATCATGCAGCGGAATTTGGTGATGAAGAATTACACATTCATTCCCGAAAAAAATTTACATGAATTTATGAATCTAAGTTCCTACAAGCTCAGGGTATTGGCATCCTATAACGATTTTTCGATGTGACCTGCTAACATGACCAATAACATTCAGACATCGCATGAAAATAACGAATGGAAAAACTCTTTTCGACCCTAATGCTTTTGGAGCTCCATGGCGGTATGGGAACGCGTTCCGTTCACTACTGGGAAGCAAGGGTTCGATTCCCGGCTGAGGAGGCGAAATTTGCGCTGAACCACAGAGAGGTACAGTATACTTGGGAAAGAAAGCTTAAGCCTATCATTTCTCGCACCACTTACGCGTCAGTCGTTACAAGGCATTGAAAACCCAATAATGCATTGCATTCAATTATATTGGAATTAATCAAGGTTTTTATCATCTTTGCGACAGGTCTCGGGTACGACGACAACTACGCTGCAGCGCCCTCTGCGGTTGCCTGCCGTTCACGCAGAAAGAAGCGTCGCAGACACAGGTTAGTGTGGTGTAAGGGAGGCTGTCGATGTTAAAATAACTATGGTTTTACTTCCCGTAATTGGCAACTCCCGGTCTTGAGGCTTGGCAGCTCACGGAAAGTTCCTGGCCATAGGTGGTCTTCAGCCCTTTTCTGACAAAGACCGTGAGCATCTTTCTACCAAACTCGAATTTTTCAACTTTCGTCGAGTAAAAATGTTCGATTCGAGATAAAATATTTGACGCGAGTTCAGTCGTCCGTATTAACATCTTTCGGTACAAACCGATCATTCCGGAGTGCGCTCAAACATCTCGAGCAAATTAGGTTGTCTCAAAATGTACTTTTTCTGCAGAAACCTGTCACATAATATAAGCATATAAAATACAGAGCACAGCACTGCCGCACCTTAGCGGCTGTGCTGTTCATTTAAATTATTCTACCAAATAAAAGCCATGCCGAATTACAGGTGCTGACGATTGATGAAATTTCGAATTAAGGATGTTCAACCTATGATTGTCTACCGGTCCTTCTGTAATAATTTCCATGCTATAAACACTGCATTATATGTTTTTACGCGCGAAGCTCACTACTCATGAGAAATCTGATAGAGCTTTCCCCATTTTGAACTCTAAGCCTATACATGTACAGCCTGTGAGTCTGGGTGAAATGAATCTTTACCGAGACCTCAATTCACGAAAAATCCTATTCACGACAACTGTTTTGAAATCATAAATGGTAATTCACTAACTATAACACCCTGCATCACTACTTCACGACGGTCTTAAATCGTACCAGATTTGTGATATACTTGTAAGTAAGAACATTCGCTAGTTCGGAATGTAGGCGCTCTACTTTAGTCGTGAGATTAAAATTTGTCTTGAAGGCTCAAGTTCATGAAGGCTCAAGTTCATGTCACAGTGATCACCAAAAGGGAATATTATCGTATGTTTCAAAATATTTGAAATCAATTTAATTGCAAAATGCAGATATAATTAAAAAACGAGAAGATTGAGCAACAAGTGCGCAGATTTGGCCACATTTCAGAACCAATCTCGAAGCTCGTGCACTAAGTGCCGGTGAAGTATCAAGTACGTTTTTACTTGCTTTAATGTCTAAACATTGCAAAAACTCATAATTAGATTATAATGTTCGAAATTATGCATGCTTGAATGGGAGATCAGAGATTGTGATATCTACTTTCTTACACGTAGTTTTAAAATATGCATTCAATTTTCATAGACGAGAACTAAAAGGTTGATATTTGGGAAATCAATCATCGGAAATATCTTAAGCGATCACCCTGTGAATGTTATGCAGTGCTAATGAAAGTGTGAGTACATAGTCAAGCGAATTCTTTCACGAAGGAAATCTTTCAAAGATTTTAAAAGAAAGAAGTAATGAGAACATATTTTTGCCGTTCATGTTGGCTGGCTCACTGAGTCCGCTTTATCTTTGTCGAGTACAGTGATATGAAAGAAAAAGTAATTCAACCACGCAGTATGTACTGCGAGAATTATTTCAGAGAACGTGAGTGGCTAACTTTTTCATGGACTAAAACGTAAAGTACCACTCCTTCAAAATTCAATTTCCCGCTACTGATGTCACGTTGGCGACAGTGACCCGTTTCGACGTCCTCTCTCCACATTAGTGCGGTCGTTCAGGCGGTGACGACGCCGTGCCACGTACCGCAACGCCACCACAGGCACAGCGATGCGCCGTAGTCATGATACGAGACGAAATTTCCACTGCCGGACTGAGGCAGGGACAAAATGATAAGGAGGCCGGCCGGCCCTCCGTCCTGTGGCGCGCCTGCCAGAGCGCAATTGCTCGGCAACTTTAAACAAATGGAGGCTTCGCTGCCGCGTCGTTAGCCACGTCTCCTAATTGAGTTAGGCAGATGAGCAGCGCGTGACAGTTGCTGCCATGAGCGTTTTTGTCTTTATTGAATTAGAGGGTTTTACTCGCCCCTTCTTCGCCATCTCCGCATATCCCTTCGAAGGATAGTTTCGAGGACGCACGTACGGGCGGGCTGCCAAGTGGATGTGTGTTACGTCCCTTAAGAAGGCTGGGTCTGGGATGGGTGAGTCAGGGGCGGAGGTTGATGAGGTGATATGTAGTTCATAGTATTGTACAGTAAATTGTTGACAACATTAACTGGATTTTACTAGTTTATTAGACCACCCGTAACCTGTCAGGACACTTTCTAACTGCTATTTTAGCCTCTAATAATACATTTTTATTTTCTAACAAATTCTTAATCTAAAAACCTTATTCACTTTAGTCTCAGTGAGCCGTTACTATGTTGCAATTTGTGTAAGCTTCCGTTGCGTGTCGGAACTATCGTGTGTGCTTTTCAACAGTAAGATTTTAATCTTGCCGGGAGTTACCTATCTTCGTTTCACTTTCCTACGTTTTACCAAGCACTTGCATGAAAACGCTGTCCAATTTTATTTGTGATGCTCCCATAAACTTTATTTGCGACATTAATGGTTTGCCAAATTTTGATGCTTTATAGGAGGCCGCTTCGTGCGTTATGTTTTTTCCATTTGACTGAGACAACATTTCAACGTTTAGTATCACTAAAAATTCCCCGTCGGTATTCTAGTTTCATTCCTTGGCAGTTACAAAAGATATCTAAAAAGTCGTCTCAACACTTGCAGGGTGCCGTCCACTGACGGGTTATATGTTCAAGTCTTAATGTTATCAACACGAACATCGTTAAATTAAGTCATTTTGTCCACACGGACACCGTCAAAATTAAGTTATTTTGTCAATACGGACATCATTAAAATTCAGTCATTCTGTCAACACGGACACCGTTAAAATTAAGTTATTTTGTCAACACAGACATCGTTAAAATTAAGTCATTTTGTCGACATGGACGTCGTTAAAACTAAATTTATTATCAAAATAAATTTCGTGAGAACTAAAATACGATTATATTTCGATGAAATTTTTTCATTAACACGAAAGATATTAAAGAGAAATTTACCAAAGTCGTCGGTTTTTCCATGTCGTGCTTAAGCTTAAACGCTAAAGTTCCCTTTTGTGTGGCCATGAAAACTTGAGTTTTAAGTTCGCCTTATCGTTATCCACTGAAGGCGCAGTGGGTAACGCGCTGGCTACAGTGAGGAGGGTCCAGGTTCTGTCCCCAGGCGCGACTGCTGGATTACAAAGGGGTCGCAGCACTTCTCATTAGGGCTCACAAGCAGCTGTTCATAAAAATTTACATTGAAACAGTTTAAGCATTACGAGTCTGTAATGTTTTTTAACTGATGTAACGCTTAGGTATTTTATGAAATAAGAAATGAAAAATTAGTATAGTTTATAATAAATAGGTTAAAATGCAAAAAATTACCGTGACAGGACCATCTTCACGTCCTCCCAGCTGGAAGAGTTGGACCGGGCCTTCAAAGACGCCCACTACCCTGACGTCAGCGCCAGAGAAACCCTCTCCCTCAAGCTCGATCTGCCCGAGGACCGCATCCAGGTCAGATCTGTGTGTGTTTTGTTCAGGTCAGATCTGTGTGTGTGTTTTGTTCAGGTCAGATCTGTGGGTGTGTTTTGTTCATGTAAGATCTGTGTGTGTGTTCATGACAGATCTGTGTGTGTTTCTTGTTCATGTACTAAACGAAATGGAAAAACAAAGATAATTTTAATAATGGAACTTTGCCTACGTGGTCAGGGAAATTAATTTTTTAAAATTTGCCTTTCTTCGATACAATAATTCCAGCTGTAAGCATAACCCGAGAATAATACAAAAGCAAAGCTTCACAGGAATTATAGGAGCGAAAGGAGTGAGAATTTCCAAGAGTAAAAATCATACGACTTGGTGTTCTAGTATTTTGTGCGCTAATCCGCCGAATTTATTCTAAGCTTGTGCGAAATCCATGTAGGTGCTGGAAGTGAGATGCTGTACACTGGCGCACAGCCAAACTGTCCCGTCCAACTCTGCAGGCGGAATATCTGGAATTATGTCTAATTATATTATCTTTAACTTAATACTAAGTTGCAGTATCGGCGCACAGCGAAACTGTCCCTTGTGTAACGCCTCTGGTGGAGCATCTGTAATAATGACAAGTATGTTTTAAAATGTTGACTCTTTACCGTCCATAAGAATTTCAAAAGTCCCTTTCAAAGGAATGCTGCCAATTTTTTTTCCAATGCTAAATGCAGCCTTGTTGCATACTTGCACAGCGCATGAGGCTGCAGCTAGTTTTTCTTACATTGCCAAGTGCAGCCACATCGTCTAAACAGTTTGGTCAGTCCTGACACTACACGTACGTTCTGAAAAGGTTCACCCAACAACGAGTAGATGAGAACAGGTTAGTTCAGAGAAATTCTGAATTTCTTTTCACATTCGTTTTGAACACAACGCCCTGCAGCCAAAGGTTGCATTAAGCGTTTTGGCTTCGCTTGTTCCATGATCTGACATCATCTAAAAATTTCCTAAACGGACGCTCATATTTGTCTATTTCTTTAATAATTTCTTATAGTATAGTCTTGTATTGCTTAGGGGTATTTCGATATTGCTTGTTCCAGAAGACAATGATAAATTCTTCGGGTAAAAAATTAGTCATCTATTACTAATATGGTGTAAGATTTCCACGAGCACGACTAATGGCCGCCCTTCTGGGTTGCATTGACTCTGCAAGTATCCAGAAACAGCCAAAGAAAATCCAACATTGATGATGTTTTAAACGGTAGTTTGATCCTAAATACAAAGCGATTTCGGGACACACGACGGAGCTCCCTATCGGTTATAATTTTCTTCTCTGACCGCAATTTCGCCTGGAATTACCATATGCGTCGGATTGTTGTCATTGCTGGTCGATCCGCTTAAGACTACAGCGTGAAACGCCTGTGAATTCCGCTACTTCCTTCACTGGGTGTCCCATAGCCCGACCAAACGCAGTATCATTTTCGGCGATTCCGAGACGTCTTGCTTTCGTCCCATCGTTGTGGTGCAACTATGGGACAAGTCTATACCTTGCCAGCTCTGAATGATCACTGATGCCTGCTCAGTACTTCATATAACTAAACTTCGGTCACAGTTTTGAAAACTATTGATGAACGTGCAAATTACGGAGCTCAAAAATGACCGTTGAATTATTTTGTCTTCGGAATTTATGTTATGGGTTATGGACAAACTTATTCAACAGATCTTGGAATCATTCAAAAATATTTCACACACTTTTGAGGAATCAAACCAATAACTTGAAACAGTAAACAATATTTATCGAAAACTACTCATGCAACACGTCAAAAATGACGGGACTTACTGTTTTGATCATAAATATGATTAGTTTTCCCCAACGGAGACGGACTCGACCTCCCATCGCGATAGTCTGACTTGCATTCAAAGTGAAATCAAACCTACAAAATAAATGAATGAATAAAAACAAATAAATAAATTATACACGACGGTCTTTCGTGGAATTGAACGATTAAAATCCGAGTCGCAACGTTTAACGGTGACTACGTACCTAACATGAACTTAACACAAGTTATACAGCTTTGAAATACACACACAAACGGGTTTCGGTCTTGTTAATCGAATATTACCGAAAATCAACTCGCAAAGAATATATTCAACTCCACACATTGTGCATGAGCTGTCGAGCAACATGAATTCAACGCAAAAGTTCAACAGTTCTGTAACGAGCTACGCATTCACATTGCGCACGCGGACGTCAGCCAATGGAACAATTGACCTCACTAATTTCCACAGCCAGCCATAAACACAGCGTCACCAGCGCTATGCCCTCATCTCGTCTCCTCAAGGGTCGGACAGCGCTTCATTTCGGCCGAACATCCGCAGTATTTCGGCGATCCTGCAAGAGCGAGAAGCTTACCTAATTCTGGCCTCTGCCAGGACGAATAGAAGCTCGTAAAGCCTCGCTAAGGTGTTAATCTCGCTCTCTAATTGTGCATTAACTGATCTTTACGCGTAATTGATTGTGAAGCGATGCATTTTCCTCGAGGTGAAAATGACCTTCATTACATAGCGCCGAATGGTACAAAGTACGGATGCTTCACAATTGAAAGAAAAGTAAGAGCATGACCTCAAACTTTAACAATTAATATCTTAGATCTTCTAGGTATGAGAAACCGAAGCTTCATGAACGTCCTATACAGTTTCAGTTTTGTTTTTCTCGCTTGCGTCAAATTGACCTTTAGTCCCAATGAAATACTCACGTCGCCATCACGTCGAAAATGCAATCCTCGTAAAATTTTCGGTAATCGAGCGCAAACCAGGAAGTTTTGAGCAGCGTTCACTGCTCGCACAGCACCTGCACGTCCCCGAAATCACGTAAAATCAAGCCACGATGCACTAGAGCTGCTGGTGCACGGCATCCTCTCCTTAATTTGGCCCTGAGACCCGTACTTGGAGGAAGCCATTACCACTCAAATTGGTCATTGTGCTTACACCTCACATGACACTACTGCGCTTCAAGTCATTCCTGCCATTCCAGCTCATGTCTGTAATTCCAAGTGATTCCTGCCGCCCTCCACTTGCCTTTAATTTCAAGCGATAATTGTCGCCGTTACGTCAAGCAGTTCTGCCATGGTCCAATATGAGCGAGTTGCGGGGCCTTCTCATTGCTTGCATTAGCTCGTCTCTAGGAGCACATGTAAAAAATGGCCGGGTGTTCTCCGTACGGTAGAATATATTAATTTAATAACGAAGAATAG
Source organism: Orchestia grillus (assembly GCA_014899125.1). Lineage (NCBI taxonomy): Eukaryota > Metazoa > Arthropoda > Malacostraca > Amphipoda > Talitridae > Orchestia > Orchestia grillus. The sequence continues at coordinate 19,240 of VOMN01100543.1, forward strand.
CCCGACAATTTTGAACATGCCCCCTTCAACGTTTCTACATTTGCCGTAATTAAACGCTTATGTTCGGAGGAACTGAGGTTCTTTGAGACTTTCCAGGCTCCCCCCGAGTTGCATGCAGAGTTTTAGCCCTTCACTGTGAGGCATTGCGCCGCTTTACTGCTTGAAATGACTCTACATTAGTTGAGCTCTGACGCCTGAAAGACGAACTGGAACGAATTCATGCGTGTTTGTTGTGAGGCAGGTATTGTCAACTAGTATTATCAAGACCTGCCAATTGGGTATTCAAGTACCTAATTTTATTCCTTTAGACATAGCCAGATAAAGGACGTAATATATACCAGATCTGGCACACTATACAGTGAAGAGTACAAAGGAACGGACTGAAGACATAGCGTCATTCGGTTGAAGAAAGCCCAAAGAAATCCAAACAGATAGATAATCTACTTTTTCTCTACTAGCTATCACCAGTAAACAGTGATTCATGGCCCAGATGTTATTGTGTACAAAGACCAAATGCCCCAGATTAAAGAAAAACTTAAATTTGACGTCTTCTTAAATGGTACGTACAAATATCTTTGGAAAGATGATTGTGCTAGAACTAATTATAATATTGACACGCTGTTCATAATTAGCCATTTGACGTTGAGCAATGAACTTGGTGTGTCAACCTCCCAACGACACAATTGCCTACCATCCTAAAAAAATAATTGATTGCTTCATCAAGTCTTGCAATATCTTGCTCGTATCATTGCTTACCTCATTATATAAACACAAGTAAGCTAAGGGAAGACAATTTACGCCCTACCCCCAGTAGTAGTGATTTATGATGCCGAATGTATCAGCTCTCACCGATTTCATTACAACTAACGTTCAAAATCGGCAACTTTTTACAGTCATTCTTGGTAATTCAGGCCTGAGAATAAAAGCCCATTGCTGAATTACTTCTGGCTAGTTTCTGCCCACATGCGACGCAATTTACATTTCATATTGTAGAACGACTATGATGACTGCGACTTGTAGAATTCTATAGCAATCGCAATGTTACTGGGGTTACTAGACAAGAATTGCCTGTTTCGAGGCGCTTGTATACCACCTGGACCAGAGCTCAATATTGAGACGTGCTAGATATGAGGAAGACACAGCGCACTCGCACAGAAGCAATAGACAATCCTCTCCGTCCATGCCACAGTTCATCCCTTCATGGGACCAGGAGCCGACGCGCAGTGCGCGACCAGCAATCATTAGGATGCAAGAGAGGTCAGCAAATTACAGAGGCCTCTACCGAACAAGCGGTCGCGGCCACCGAAATTAACAGAAAGGCTAGCCAGGGGCTGTCCAATAAAGCATCATGGTGCGTGCCGACCCCAATACTTGCGTTCAAATTACCAAGTGAAACGGAGTGGTCAAGCCTACGAGCTTTAATTGAGTTTGTTCCTTGAGAGCCTGTCGGCAATCTAGCGCTCGGTCGGTCTAGAGCGAGCATTCGCTTGCAGAATCGCGGGGTGTTAGCTCACGAAGGGCGAGGAATATTCTTGGGTGCAAGAGGTCTCTTGGAATTGGATGTGTTGCACAGACGGTGCACGGGCGAACTTCTAACACCACAAAAAGGTCTATTAAAATTAGATATTCGTGTTCTACCTTAAATTGTTGGATATTCGTGCTCTTAACTTAAATTATTATTATACAAGATGGCCCCAAAAGCCACTCTTGATTTTGAAGATTTATTACACAGAAGCTATAAGAGATACAAAGTTCGAGTAAATTGCGATTGATAGAAGAATACTGGAAGTTTTTGATTCAGGGTGAGCATAATAAGATTTAAGGATTCAACAGTAACATTCCTTAGAAAGCTCTAAAAAGGGGTAAATGAAGAGTTGAAGAAAGGACGGCCATTGTGCAACCTTATTTCCAAAACGATGGATCACTAGTTGAACTGAGGTGGAATTTCACGAGCAGATTTAACAAGAGTCCGGATTTAACTCCTCCAGAATTTTCTTATGGGAAATTTTACGGATAAAATTTTTGTAAATATTTCCAGTCCTCTTTGAGAAGTGAAACAGAATATAATTGAAGAAATCCGCAACATTTGAGTAGATATTTTGAGAAATGTGATGCAAAATCCACAGCTAAGAGTTCGGTTCTTCTTAGATAATAATAAAAAACATTTGAATGCATTTATTTTTAAATAAAAGCTTTCAGTATTCTACTTTTATTCGTAATTTACTTCACCTTTATTACTTTTACAGTTTTTGCGCAATGAATGTTCAAAATGATGAAGTGACTTTTGGGCCACCATTAGCATCCGAGCTCTAACTCGAATAGTAGGACGTCAGAGCCACAACTTAGATATGCGTGTTTTTATTTAAACTTCGATAAATATTACTGCAACATAGATAATTGTTACATATGGGTGTTTCACCTTGATTTAGTAAATATACCTACTTCAAATTAAATCATTCGATATACGTGCTTCGAATCGAATTATTAGAAATAGGTTGTTAGACAAATATCATAGATATTTATGTTTTTGCACTCACTATAGCGTGTGCATGAAAGTGGACTGATTTTCATTCATGAGAGGTGAATTTGAGCGATCAATGTTCTGCTTTTATCTCTTGGAAGAAGTAACCTGAAAATTTTACGAAGCGTTGTAAAAATGTGCCATTTAATGCATGCACTGTCATTGTGTATTGCTGGTATTCATATGAAGTCAGGATTGTCAATACTGTCATTACATGCAGCCGGGATTGTCATCATGAATTGCTGGTATTCATATGAAATCATGATTGTCAATACTGTCATTACATGCAGCCGGGATTGTCATCATGTATTGCTGGTATTCATATGAAGTCAGGATTGTCAGTGTTGTCGTTATGTTCGGCCGAGTATTGTCATTATGAATTCAGTATATAAATGTTATGTAGCCAGCATTGTCATTTTGTAATACCAGTTTTGTCAATAGTCAAGATGTACTGTACATACAAATCGTAAAAAAGGGGCTACAATTTTACGATTGATCGTAATTGTACTGTTAAATATCGTACAATAAGACGTTCGTAGAACTATTCAAGTTGCAAATATGCACGTTAATATTGTTCGTTATAAACTTAGAAAAATGATTGGACATTTGACAGAGAGATATTGAATCAACGGCTGTGCTGAGGTAACACTTTTTGCGACGCCCTGTATCATCATGGTGACGGTCGAGGCTGACGGAACGTGCTATCATTAGTTTCATTAGGTGAATACATCGGCAGAATGTTTACGGCAAGTCAGGGCTGCAATTCCAATGTCATGATTTTCAGTCAGATCATTGATGTAATTTCAGTAATTATCCATCACAAATTTTCTACGAAATATTAAATGATTGACATAATAATCCCAGCGACGAATCCCAATTATCAACAAAACATTAGCCCTAAGAAATTTAATAACTGATCACTAGTCCCTTATAATATAGTTACGAGCAGGCAGAAAAATCCCAGTAGTTGTTTTTGCACGTCTGAAAATTCATCACGAACATTTTTTAACGTAAGGAACTGTGAGAATCGTTTACCACGGGTAAATATTTCGCTTCCGAACTCCACCAAGATTTGTCGGTAACGCTTTGCGCTTCTTCTGCGCTAAACTCCTGTTTGTTGAGAGCACTAGTTTTGCATGTACACATTCGGACGCACGGAGAGCTGATGACCGGCAGGCAAGGGTGCCGCCGATAATTTAGTGAAAATACAATACATTTTTAACCTACTATGTGTCATGCGCTTGTGGCAAAACAAACACACAAATGTGGTTTAAAATTGCAATATGGCATATTTTCTGACTTATATGAGAGTATGAAAGCTGTATGGAAGTGTGTCAACCGCAATGCATCTGAAGAAAGTCTACGGTATTTCAAACGAGAGTTTAATTTACTCTGGCCGACCCAGAAATTCTACAGGTAAATTGGAAATAGGTAGAAGTTGAAATGAAAAACAAACATTTTAAAACTTCGGCACCGAGTGTTATAGAATAACTTGTCATTACAGGCTCGACGTGTCAACGTGATTTTAGTTATGCGCGTGAAGAAAAATTACATACAACTCTGAACTGATTTATCAATCTATTGAGAAGGTTGACGTACGAGATTGCACACCCGCCAACGTTCAACGCGGCATGCTGCTGCAGCACTGAGCTAACGAGTGTTGGTTGGCACATCTAAATATTTGTATATCAAAATTCCTATTTGGGTGATGTACGTGTCAAAATTAGAGGCATATTTTATGATGCCACAAGAGTGCAATTACCCATACAATACACATGCGATTTAATTAACGAATAGAAGTGTAAGAATAGATAACGACTGAATTATGTGAATTTTACTGACGAACCTGAAAACTTCATCGACTTGTACATGTTTGATTGAATTCGACCACAAAGCGTATTATTTTTAATGGATCTGACCATGTTTTGCATACTACACTCCATCTTTGTCTTGAAATTTTTCAGACCACCTTTCTGAAAGGGTGAAAATACCACATCCACCTACTGCAGAGAATATTTCAGCGTTGCAAAGAATATGCGTTCATGGATTCCACAGATAGGATGCGCACCAAACTAACCCTCTTGCTTGCAACAATTAACTTTCTTTCCGTGTAGCTGGAGGCAAGAAACATCCTCCCTCTCTTCGCAATATTTCGGAATGACGTCAACTTTTCATCCCCTTTCGCCCGCCACAAGCACGTTTCATTCGGTCGTTTAATGAGCTCCCACTCATTACAAGCTCCTTCTTCCCTCGTTATCAGATGCTCAGGAAACTAATCCTGTAACAGGCTCACCTCAGGATCTAATCAATACTCACGAGGACAGACGCCATGGAAAGCCATCGAGAACCTGAGGCTTGTTGAGAGCCGTATTCTTCTCAAGAGGTTGTCCTGGCTGTCGTTCTCAACCGGAGAGAAACTTAGTCGCAAGAATGAATAACTGTGCAACTTCGATAAGCAGATGTGAAAAATGGAAATGGGATGCTGAAATGAAATTATGTTATAATGAAAATGTGATAACGGATGAGGACAATTAAAATGCGAAATGAAATGACAATGTGATAATGAAAATGTGATAACAGATACGGAGAATGAAAGCGTGATGGTGCCACGCCGCCATCAAGAGCTCAGATGCTCTGTAATTATGTAGGTGATATTTATTTTCTCATGGATGTTGCCACACGCACGTTTCTAGTCAGGTAATAAAGCAGCTGTTTCAACACCGTTTCAATGCGATAGAGCGCGGACAAGGTGCGCTCAAGAGAGCGAGTGTCAGAGTGCTAGGCAAGTAAAAAAGGAACTTGAATATTTTTTTTCACACATGATGGTTACGCAAATTGAAATTACAGCGGACTAAATTAAATGCCTCAAATTTACGAACTAATGACAGCGAAGCGTTACATTTCACGGCTAGTAATTTGAGTAGCATAGAAAGCTCCAAGCTTTTGTTCTATTTTACTCACACAAGCTACATGTGGGCATGAAGCCGTGGACACACGTGGTCTGTTCATTTCCCAATTGGAACAGCCTCATAGTTCACTGCTCGTCTATTTTCACTCACTCAGTAGATTTCGCTCACACAGTTCATTTCGCTTACATAGTCCATCTTGCTCACACAGTCCATTTCGCTTACATAGTCCATTTTGCTCACATAGTTCATTTTGCTCACTCAGTACATTTCGCTCACACAGTCCATTTCGCTCCCATAAGCTTCACTCGGGCACAACAACCGGCTGAGTTGGCGCAGCCGTAACTGCCTTCTAGTCCACAGCTCGTCCCTCCCACGAAGAGCAGGATTGTTACTCGCACAATGAGCACGAGCAGCGCAGATCGCCACACAGGCAGCCACGTGACGCCGTAACAACATTACACATCCACAGTGGCTAACGATCAAATCCTTATTCTTTTGTTGTTGCTGGTCTCCCGTAGCGCCGAATTCGGTGCGTGCGTCAACACGGTGTGTCTGAGCAGTCGGAGAAAATCTCATCAATATGCGAGTCTGCTCTGAGAAAATCGCAGCCATTGGAGGAAATGTTAGCTACCTTATAAAATATTAGCGTGTCTGAGAAAACTTTAGTGATCTGAGACAGTAGGGATGCTAGTCTTGCCAATTGCAAAAAGTTTGGGAGAGTTTGGGAGAGTTGTGGCTATCTGAAAATATCAATGCAATCTGAGAAAATCGTTGCAATACAAGAATATCTTGACAATCCGAGAAAACCTTAGTTTTGTAAGACTGTAACACGCTATTGTGCAGTAGAGTCTTTCCCTATCGAGTCCAAGGAGAGGCTTCGTGCTCCTCAACCTTTAGGTAAGGGAAAGCCGAGTGGTGTACGCGGAGCATAATTAATGAGTGAAAATAGGTCATAACTGAGAATGCGAATGAGAATCCTCACTTGCCGCTGGCTGTTGCAACACTGAGCTGAAGAGAGAACGATGACCCTTTTTGGTGTGTCGAAATTTCTCTGAGTGAAGCAATGTGCGATTCGATTAAAAGTGATATCTATGGTTCACTCGACGTGGTATCATTGAGACATTCATTTGAATTCCCCTGGACAATTTCAAGTACGCACGTGGGAGTAAAATTTCAGCCTAGTACTGAAAATATTTGTGAATAAAGATGCACTCGACAGTAAGTCCTAATTAACTTTTGGAACGGAAGTTTTCGAATCGTTCCATTTACAATCGCCTAACCAAGAACATCGTTCTCTCAAAAAAATAGTTCCAATTTTGTGACTGATGAGGCCGATTCTTTCAAAGCGGTTTGTTCTGGTACAAAAACTCAGGATTGGCTGCAAAGTTTTGAGATCGGCTGCAAACCAAAGAGCTCGCGTGTGATTGGCTCCATTACTTGCCAGCTTGCCCGAGTGCCACGATCGGGTCGGCTGTTGCCACTCGGATCTCAATGCCAATTTTGGGTTGTTTCCGCAATTTGGAGTCGTCGTTGCCGTGGGGAGATTTGAAAGAATGAAAGAAAGACAAATTGTTTATTCCGAAATCAGTCATATAGAAAGTATATGCTATCCGGTTATTCAATTAGTAACATTACAACCTTAAAATCAAAATATGAGTCTCGATGGAACTTTTAATTGTGATTTGTAAGATTATAATCTAAAAATTCGGTGTGGAAGTTTCTTTAGAACTTCGGAGCGTGATTCTCAATTCGTTCTTAAGCAGGAAAAGTGAAGCGTGAGCCCAAAACATATTGTCATGTTTGTGCATATCTATAACAATTACAGTGCGAAGATGATTTATTGTAACCTAAATTTTTTTTATACATACGATACATTGGAAAAATGACAAAATTCGAGCCCATCTCGGATTCTACAGAGTGAAAAGATAAAAGAATAAAAAAATTTTATTCCGAAATCAGTCACATAGGTTTCTCAATCAATCATTAAGACTACAATTTTAAAAATGGGTGTGGATGTCACGTCGAGACTCCAGTTGTGATTCTCAGTACACTAACCTATCGCTGAGCGTGAAGTGGTGATCAACACGTTGGATTAAATACTAACCAAAACCATCGTATGGTTCTTTGTACATTTCTGAAAAAGTTCAGGGAATTACAGCTGACAAATAAGATCGGGAAATGAAAAAAATATAGTTAAGCCTGTAAATAATTATACAGAATGAAGTAACGATAATTTGAACT
>VOMN01100544.1:0-15768 GCA_014899125.1 Orchestia grillus
TCTTTGCCTCTCCAGCGGTGTTGTTTGTTCTACTGAGAATACGCACAATTCAATGGGAGTGAAGCATTTCCAGGACTTATGAACTTTGAGAACGGGCACACAGCTGTCAAGAATAACCCAGATTTTAGTGAAAGCGTCAAGTATCGGTGGTTTTTGTATGTTAAATACAAAAATTTTCAGAATTAGGCATATGATATTGAATCGTGTTTTCCTGAATCTATAAATTTTATTGAACACGCATGTACAGTATTGATGCCAGTACTCTCAATAGAGAACTGGCTTTATACAGGGTGGCCCATAAGTAAAGTACCTTCACTGATATCGGTCGCTCTTATTCGTTAAAAAATGTTCAAGACACAATTTCATGAGAGGGTACCTTACTTTTGGGCCACCTTGTATTATAGAATAGTAAAAGTTCCTCTAATTGGGGTTACCAAATATGCTGACTACGAGTACCAACAATGTATTAATAAAATCGTATCTATCTTCAGTCAAAGTGCGTATGATTTGATAATGCATGCCTAATTCTGCAGGAAAACTTCAACATCCTCTTGGATGAATTCAGAGCGGAGTTCGACAAGTACGGGCTGCTCATGACAGCAGCTCTGGCTGCTGGCAAACCCACCGTCGACGAGGCGTATGACGTGTCTGGACTCATCAGGAACCTGGACGTGTTCAGCATCATGACGTACGACTACCACGGATCGTGGGAGAACTTCACCCACCACAACGCCCCTTTGTGCGGCTACCCCGGCGATTCGGGAGACTTCATCTGGTTCAACGTGGTGAGTTACTGAGCCAAGGTACAATTTTGATGAGTTATTGAGCCAAAGGTTCACCGCGATATCAATTACTGGCTTCATATAGACCTATGATTGTAAATTCACTGTTCAAAAAAAAGTATCTTTATTTATTCCAACACGTTTTACCGTTGCGTTTTCAATGCCTTACAACTACTGACGCGTGAGGGATGTGAGGAATGTGTGGCTTAAGCTTTCTTTTCCAAGGGAAGTACTCCGTGGTTACGCGAAAATCAGTGCCTGAGTCGGGATTCGAACCCTAACGTCCCGGCTGTGTGGCTATCACGCTAACCTGTACGCCGTGGAGCCCATCAAACTCATTTAAAAGAAAAATTCATTTGATAATGAATATTTGTAATCAAAACCTCTTCATTGGTCATTAGAATAATTTTAAATTATTTCCTTGGACAGTCTTTGTTTTCCTTTAGTAATGTTTCAGTGTTTGAAGAATAGCTAACTGTAATCTGGTTGTAAATACTTGTAAGCCAAAACCTCAATTTGTATATAAATTTTATTTTTTTCCGACATAAGGTTTCAAACAATCGGAAACAATTTCAAAGACGAACCCTTTTGTGTTGTACCATTTTTGCTTACGATTTCATGTATTCATAAAATTTCGAAAACAGTTTTTAACTCACATTGGAAGGCGTTAAACATAACCATTTTTCCAATCAAGTGTTCATTCTACTCATATTTCCTATCAATTATTCATTTTACTCATATTTCCTATGAAGTATTCATTCTACTCATATTTCCCATCAAGTATTCATTCTACTCATATGATCGCTAGTACAGAGTTGAGCTAAATAGGTCAGCAAGATCACTAACTGCGTTAACTTTAATTCGAAAATATACGTCGTTTAGCACTCCTCGTACTTTAGAACACTTCCAGGAGATAACGAAAATAACATGCGTGAAGCCTATATGTCTGAGTTCGAGGGCTATGCGGAGCACAGCGCATCCCGGTTTCTTTCAAGCGAGTGGTCCAACGTCTCAATCTTGAAGTGTTACAAGCTCACTTTCAATTGGTCGCAGAGTGACTTTTTTAGAAAAGGAGGATCGAACCCCACGTTCGGTATTATTGTCATGTGCCATGCTAATGATTATAAGGAAGTCAAGAATCAATAAATTAAACTTTACGTAAACTTCGATGGAATAACGTCTTTCCTTTCCTGTTCTTATTCTATTTTTCTCTTACGTTTCCCATCCATTCAGACTCGGCGACATATCGACCCGAGTATTTTTGGTGTCATCTTCCGAATTCTTTTTTTGCGTCTTCTTCCAGATTTCCCAACCAGGGGCTGACATACGAGTAAACTTTGAGACCTGTATTCAGTCTTTCTACTGTAGAGCAAAAGCTCCTTCTCAAGTTGTAGTATGTGTTACTGGCAAAAAACGTAAAATACTGTCCTTTCTGCTAATTAGATATTGCAACACGTTGATCAACCATTCAGTGCACCAAGGGAGCAAGTTTTTCGCATCCTGTTTTGTACAGAGGGAAGGTACAAATACGGAAATACCGTTTTCAATTCGGTGTCTTGAGATTACCTCAAGTAAAAATGATTGTGAAGGGCTGTGAATCGTGAAAATAGTCCAGCACTTCAATAATTGATCAGATACAGGCAACACACGACAACTCAAAATGTATGAAAAACTTTATCTTTTAATAGAATGCATTTTTTGGCTTCGGAAAATGGAGTACAAATATGGAATACCACGGATAATATTCAATAAAGTCGCAATTAATAATCCAAACTACAAACTTAGCTATTTTATTCGCTTTGCTCAGAATCTGAAAGCAACATGTTGATGAGCAAATGACTTAACACTGTAGATAATAGTTCTTCATTTGCAATAATAACGAATGAAAAGTAATTATTTTAGAACCTGTACACTCTGCACGAGTCCATGTACACATCTCAAACATTTCACATATTGTTCCCTAGTATCAGCTGAAAATTTGACAAAGAAGTATAAACACTGCATCTTGAGCGCGAGGCATGGAATACCAGTTTTCCATACCAGTGACGCCGTCATTTTGAAAATCGCAACCTCCGAACATGCAAAAGGCTATGAAAATCAAACAATAAATACATGGTTATTAACTCCGATGGCTAGGCTCAACTAATATATGGTCCATATTCCTATAGAGAGAATGTACTGCTAAAAAAATCTCTGCCACTTGTACTTTACGCAGTTGTTTGTACTGCTAAAAAATCTCTGCCACTTGTACTTTACGTAATTGTTTGTTCTACTTAAAAGTATCTGCCGCTTGTGAATCACGAGCTTCTCCGTCAACAAAGCAAGATGGACTGGTCGAATAGGTCACGGCTCACCATTTTGTCTACTTTCATCCAGAGTGCAGCTCTGAAAAGTCCAGATAGTGCGGTATTCCACATTGGTATCCCTATTTTACGTGTTTACTTCTTTCCCTACTAAATTGCGCAATGAACAATACCAATTTATTTCGGCTAAACCTTCCAATCAACAAGAAACCTTCCTACCTAGTCTCTTTGAAACGCCCGTCCCGTCTGGCTCATCCTGTATATTGGTCAAATTCAGTGAGTATAATAGCTTAGGAGCCTTTGCAGGACAATACGATAATTTTTCTGTCAATGAGCCATTCGAATCGCTATTGGCTTTAAGATTTAAATAACTACCAGGTATTACTACGGTAACATTTATTTGTTATTTGCGTGCAGGTCGACTCTATCGACTACTGGTTGTCGCTGGGCATCCCTCGCGAGAAGACGGTGATGGGCATCGCGTTGTACGGCCGCTGCTTCACCCTCGACGACATCGACGACCACGACATGCTGGCGGACGCCTCCCAGCCAGGCAAACCAGGCCCTTACACTCGCCTGCCCGGCACTCAAGGGTATAACGAGGTCGGTTTTTTACGCTAGGAATCTATGTAATACCGGTAGGTAGCCTTGCGCAGGTAGGAATGAATTTTTGTAAATGTTTCACTCATACACAAGGTTGGTCGGTATTGCTGGCTTGTGCGGCAATCATCATGCGGAATCAACTAATACCAATCATCGACGTGTTTCTAAGAAAATACAAATGTAATAATAAGACCCCGAACCATTAGTAAATTTTATATATATACGTGTAATTCCTATTTTTGAACTATAATAAACCCAGAGGATATTCATCAGTCATACTTTTTTAGTTATTATGTTAAAATACATTAAAGATCCTAAATTGCTGAAACCGTATTAGTTTCTACAAAGCAAAAATAATATTTTTGAGAGTGTATCCTACGCGGAGAAATGAGGTAATTTGGGTGTTGGACCTTAGCGAGCCAGACATGGAGTCGAATTCTGGACTCCTCTTTTAGGAAATAGCCTAAATACTTTTGTGTTACCGATGGTATTTAGTTCAACAGGAAATTCTGAAAAGTAGCTCAAACATGTTCAACAGCGCGAAAGTCCCGTGTTTAATATATTTTATGTAGTGACGTACACTTTTTATATCATTTTGCCATTGATTGTGTTTTCAGTGAGGCCAGTTCATTTGTTTTAAACTAAATCAATACCTTGAGTAATCTGAATTATCTTACTTCAAAGACATGCCTTCCTATCTCATCATAAATACAAAAGTTGGGTATATACCCAGCAATTGTCACGCAGTCGATATTACGGGGATATTAACACGAGTAATTCATTTGATGTTGAAGAACAAACAACAACGGAATCGAGAATTCCGCAAAACAAGACGATGATGCATCCTTCTTTGGTGAAACCCTGTCTTACTGCTTGTGCTCTTCCAATTATTTCAGATTTGTGATTAGCTAAAACATACTCAAACAGTTTTCACCATAACTGACGGCGTAACCAGATTTAACTTCACTAAAAGCACAGTTCACATTCATAATTTTGTCAACGATTTTGGTGTTTGTTATCAGATATGCGAGCGCATTGCGAACACTGACGACTGCACGGTCGTCCACGACCCTTACCTCAACGAGCCCTACATGTACTGCAAGAGTGACTTGCTCTGGTGTGGGTACGACGACGCGGACTCCGCGTACACCAAGGTATGGGAGAAATAATTCGTGTGTTGTTTTAGTTATCATCTTGCACGGTTCACTTTAAACAGTGTAGTCAGGCCGTCATCCCGTTCAATTCACTTTTAACAGTGTAACCGTACAATCATCATGAGACCATAACCTTGTGCGAGGCATTTTGAATAGTATAGTCAGACCACCATCGTCATGGAGTTTATTAACCTAGCAATAATGGAGTATGTTCAGCCTACAAAGAAGAAACGCCGTGGTGGAACATAAAAATTTCATGTAGAGAAATTGGCTGAATAAATTGAATTTGATTAACCCGTTATCACACAATAGTAAAACCCAATATCCATGAATTAAATTCAATTTTTAATGCAGGTGCTAATCAGAAAAGATTACGCGCAATATCGATGTCCCCTTGTATGAAAAAACTCAAGTGAAAAGCCTTTCACTCGATCAGTGAAAGTTGGAAGACAGTGTCGGTAGACACTCTAATACGGGCATCGAATGCTAACTTTGTTCAATATTTGGGAGTCATCTCGGAAATCAGGTCTGTACAGTAAGTTGACTTCCGATATATATGACTCCAGAGTAGAGAGCAAAGTTAACTTTCGGGGCCCGCATTTGGGTGGCATCTGCACAGACTTCAGACATTGAGTAAAGGTGTGAAGGGCCTTAATACCTCCAAAGAAATATTGCCGCACTCTCACTAAGTCTTCGCGCCATAACTTGACCCTCGCACTCCCCAGTCTAACATTTTCCCTGGAGCATTCCTAATTTTCTATAATTTTGCTGTCCCAAATATTTCAAACAATTATTCAATTAATTTATCGAAAAGTAAGATTGGTTCCAGGTCTGCATTTGGTCCAATTTCTGCATTCATTCCGTGGAAATTATTTTGCTACAAACACTAATTTAGTGTTCACCGGTCCAACCATCAATTTTTTTCTTTACTGTAGTTGCAATGGAGTTGATTTATTCTAATCTTAATGTTTTTTTACACGTATTGATATCTTGCGTTTCGACCAATATTTCTACGCTGCTTTTGTGCAATATTCGAAACATCTTGTCTCTCTTAACGTCATGTAATTTCAAATAATTATCTATGTACCCTACTCATTTACCGTGCATAAGATTTTTATTATCAGTCTTTTTTGTGCTCGCATTGAGCAGTTTACACTCGTTGTACAATTCGCTTCATTGTTTTTTTTGCCCAGGCCCGTTTCGCCAAAAACAGAGGCCTTGCCGGCACAGTGGTGTGGACCATCGACACGGATGACTTCCAGCCCACCTGTGGTTCTACTAAATTTCTTCTCATGCACTCCATCATCGACTCCTTCAGCAAGCCCGCCAACAGCTCTGAACCAGTAAATGCTCTCATCTTACTCACATATGCTGTACTACCTTCTTTCTAACCCTTGCTAACTTGTAGCCTGGCTGCTACGAGCTCTAAGGCCGCCACCATTGTTAGACCATCGTAGGTACAACTTTAAACTGAAGTGCTTCGCGCAACCAAAGAGGTGTCCATAAAATCGTTATAAAATTACTGAATACATTACAAACGCAAGAAATCTATGTTTCTCTTCTATAGATTCTTTGTTTATGTATACTGTAAATCCGTCGAAAGAAAGGCGTATTGGCCCCTTGTCTATTGGTAAGGTAGCGTAATTTTGAAGACGCGTAATAATTACTATGTATTGCACCTGGTCACTGAGTCGTATCTTGTTCAGCAGCAACAATAATGTATTTGTGTGTCTGCACAGTGTAAAATTGTATCAAATAGCAAAATTAAAGCATTATCAAAAATAAAGCATTAAATGTCCGTGTGATGAGAAGAGTTGGATACTCTCATTTTGAACATTTGAAAACACATGTTTCACTAGGAAAAATGTATGCAGAATAAAAGCTAAAGTGTTGATACAGTAACCAACACAATATACTTATTTTAAAATGCACAATTCCACAGAAGAATTTTCCGCTCTAGAAGATGGATTGAATTCATAAATTAAAACGTTCTCGGCTAACTTTAAATCCACAGTATGGCTTGAGCACACTATTTTGAAACTATTTTTGTGTACTGGATGGTCGCACTGTAACGCATGATCCCTAATCATGCTGCGTGTCGGGTTTGTAACTCACCTACCTGCTCGGGTAGAGATTTCCTTACCTGCTCGGGTAGAGATTTCCTTATGCTCTTCAATGCGTGTATGGAGATAGCGAGTTGCGTCTCCACAGTATCTAGCCATCAACTGGTTACAACTGGTTGCAACTCGTTACAACTGGTTACAACTGGTTACAACTCGTTACAACTGGTTACAACTCGTTACAACTGGTTACAACTCGTTACAACTGGTTACAACTATACTAATAGACGATATTGCTTCGAACGCGAGATGGAATCACATCCCTTAGCTTGGAACAGCTTGCTATAATGAACTTGTTGCAAAAAATTAATGTCAGTTTCAACTGAGGGTAGTATCCATTGGCCATTTGAGATCATACATGAATTTTAGATTGAATCGTAGGGTAAGAAAGCAGGTATCTCAAATAACACCCGCAATAGACACTACCCTATGAAAATAGGGTAGTATCTATTGCGTAATAGGGTGCACAAAAATAGTTTCAAAATAGTGGGCTCAAGCCATATTATAGATTTAAAATCGGCCGAGAGCGTTGTAATTCATGAACTGAATTCTTCAGTGAAATTGAACATTTAAAATAAATACTGTATATTGGTTAATGCATCAGTAATGGAGCTTATATTCTACATTTTTGTAACCTTGATTCGTATTTCAACCTAAGCAACAGGACATATTTCGATAATAATGTATTATTTCACGCGTCCCACAATTGCACTGTTCGCTTTTTAATGATGGAATAAATCAATGTTTCTAGAAAACATTCATCGACTGTCACGAATCAGCGGAATAGTTTCAATTTCAGGATTTATGTTAATTGTATAAATCGTGGACTAATAAATGACATCATTTTACTCTATTCTATAAGGTTTCAAAATTGTGCGAATGTGTTTTAGTAATCAATGATCTAACTCCCTTAGGACTGCCCGAATTCGGGTGTTATTCCTACCGTTCCTGTGTCAACGACCGAAGAACCAACAACAACAGAACCAACAACACCAGAACCAACAACAACAGAACCAACAACAGCAGAAGTCACCACTCCGGAGCCAACCACACCAGAACCAACAACAGCAGAACCAACAACAACAGAACCAACAACACCAGAACCAACAACAGCAGAACCAACAACAGCAGAACCAACAACAGCAGAAGTCACCACTCCGGAGCCTACAATCACCACGACGACAGCCGCGTATACAACTGTGACTGGCCCCTCCAGCACCCCGATCGTCGTCTACCCTGAGCCTCCTGACTGCGATGAAAATCCAGGCCAAGAGTTCTACCCCCACGAGGATTGCAACAAGGTAACAGCAATGGCTTAGAAAATCATAGTCACACGTCGACGAAATTACCCTTCGTTGATCAGAACTATGTGTACAAGTACTATGCTATTAAAGATCCTAATTGGAGCTACTTTTCGTTCTAGGCTTATTTCAAAGATTTTCGAGAAAACTTGTTGCAGCGCTATTCTCCACTGCGTTGCGCAAACAAATTAGTCTTGCATGCACGTTTACAAAACTGGTTTAGAGCAGGACCTTGCTACGAAGTGTGGCAGTTGGAGAAATAGGATGGAACATACTCTTCATGGATCATAACCTCAAAATTTTGCATTAAAATATAGATTACGTGACCAAAATAACGTGTTTTACAAATTGATAGGGGTAAAATCTTCCATTGATTTACAGAACTGAAGCTCCCCTCACTTACTTTTGTCTGGAAACCATAATGCAATTATACAATTGCATGGAATTCCTGGATAGAGAGAGAGGCTGCACACAATTACTGAAGCACAATGTTAAGAAAAATAGAAATTGAAAAGGCTATGTCAACATACAGATAAGGACTGGTCCACCTGTGAGTACGTTGTTGGGTCACTGTTAAGTTATACTAACATGTGGGGAAGTCAAATCCTCTGAACAACATAAGTGTTGCACATATCCAGTTTTTTATTGAGTTTTTAATTATACCGAACTTTTTCAGTATGTAACATCTACATTACGGGTCCCTATGTTATTACTCAACTGAAATACCTGATATACCATACGAAACCCACATCATGTAGAATCCTACACGGCCAAAGTCTTACCTTGCAATATGTCAACTTGGCTTCATAGTAAATTAGCTAGCTTGCATTTTATCCGTTAGGATACATGTTCGAATCTCAGAGGCGACTCCCGGCAGATTTTTTAAGGTCATCTGAGAATATAAGTCCTCGTGTTATTCCTGAACATTTCAAGTCACGACCACTGCCAAATTAAGAAGTGAACAAGTCAGACTTCTATATAGTAGCACAAACATAGATAGATGAGAGATTTCAATGACGTGCCACCAAACCTGAGTAGTTAGTTCAGTGATACACACACATAACTAATCAGCACATATAAGTTTTAGTTTTTTAATTCTCAGTAAACTTGAGAGGCTTCCTTGCTGTTAAAATGATCTCAGTGATCAAAGAAAGAATTTTAATTTTGTTCACAACTGGAGCAATCGTTGGCGCGAATATTTCGAATGAGTCGTTCAATGGGTTCAAAGAAAGAATTCTGCATGCTCAGCGGACCCGTTTCGAAAGGTATGAGAGTCTTGATGCAAGACATGCTTTCCTGAAAATTTAAATTACCAAAGAATGTTGGCTTTTAACTGGACGAGACATTAACGTAAAGCCCTCTGTACTTACAAAACAACGTCACTAGGTTACCTTCAGGCCTTTTATAACCACATTCACCCTTCAATGAACTTTTCCTCTCATGATTGTGCACTGACAAAAAGTAATTGGGTTATCGTAACTCACAGTGCTGAGTTTTGCTCCAAATGTTGGCTTTTCTTCTTTTATACACGTGACTTTATCACGATTGCGTCATAGGACATAAAGTGAGTCATCTTGACCCACTACAGCAAAACTAGGTCGAGGTGACGCGCAGAAGTGAATTAATTTTGGGGCAAGCGAGAACTGAGAAGGAGAGTGAACTGGATCCAATTTTTCATATCATGGTGACAGAATTTTTCAGGGTGGCAGTGCTTGCGTTGGTCGCGCTCATGTCGTTCGAAAGTAATCCACTGGTCATGTAAGATCACTTTGCACTAGCAGTGTCATGGCCCCTCAATCTCTGGATCTAGGTTTTATCGGAAATATATTGCACTAGCTAGGTAGAACATAGACAACGTGCATTACGCTCGTTCTACCAACTTAGCAAATTGGACCAACTTCTACTGCAGTCGTAGACGATTTTGAAAGCAAAGGTAATCTAAAACCTTGAATGATCTCTGCCGTTTTAAATTTCAATGGCAATTCCCTCGGAAAGAAGTCCATTAAATGATAAGAAATAGACACATGTTTGTATCTCAATTTCCGATAGAAACAAATTTTTGACGTCCTTGGATTCGCAGAATGTCAGAATTCAACTGTTTTCCACTATAAAATAATGAAAAAAATTTCCAAGCAGAACCCGATGACTTTTTATTTGAATGTAAAAAGTCAGTTTCGTTCACATATAAAACTGCTTCATCTTTTAACGAAATTCAACGGCCCATTTATATTCCAGGGCTTAGGGAAAGAATTTTTATTATTTTGCTCTGTGAAAATAGGCGTTAAAGTATTTTAATCTAAAAGCACAAACTCCTGCGATTCAGTACTGGTGGTGCATCGATGGGAATCCAGTCCTGATGTTGTGTAGCCCCGGCACCGTGTTCGACCCCACGACCAATCGTTGCGACTACCAAGATGACGTCAACACCGACCACTGCCGGCTCTGGAGCTGCGAGGTGGACGGTGTCGTCTATCCAGGGGCCGATTGTGACCAGGTACACAATATTCAAGAAAACCAATTCATATATATACTCATCACCGATAATAGCACAGTGAAGGTAACGATGTTTTGGATTCTGAGGCCGATTGTGACCAGGTACACAATATTCAAGAAAACCAATTCATATACATACTCATTACCGATGATAGTACGGTGAAGCTGACTGTGTTTTGGATTCAGGGGCCGATTGTGACCAGGTACACAACATAAAAAAAAACAATTCAAATATATACTCATTACCGATCATAAGGGAATGAGGCTAACGTTGTCGCCGTCCACGGCGCCGACTATGGCGACGTATTCGTACATAACTTAAAAAATCGTTGTTTAGTTAACTGTAAATGTGTTGCCATTTTTGCAGACAGAATGAACGTGTATGTATTTCATTGCAATTAGTGTATTTGTTTTTAAGAAAATGTCTAAAACGCTGTTCGACTAAGGTCTTGAAACTACCTCATGGATATTTTCCGTGAGCAAAGTGTAATTATTAGTTTTTGCTCTCTTATCACCTTTAACTCAGCAGTTATCCTAAAATACCACGAAGGTTGGAAAAGTTGGCAGAAACCTGCTGATGTAAAAACTAAGATAAATATTCTATTACAGTGAAGCTCGTAGAACCTATTTCAAGATGCTAACGTGAGTAAGGCTTTTTATTTATAGGTTACCCGTAGAACTTATTTTTACTGACTAGCGAGAGAAAGGCTTTGTATTACACGGTAACTCATAGAACTTGTTCTTACTGACTAGCGAGAGAAAAGTTTTTTTATGATGCTTTCTGAAAGTCATCCTAATACTCTAAACTAAAAAAATTATTGTGTATGCACGTATATATAAAATTTCAGAATATTTTTATCTCTGCAGAAGAAAATGGAAATATCTTTCTGATTTGCTGTCATATGAGCTTGAGAAAGCTTGAAATAACTGTTTCATGTTTGTGGAAGAATAGAAATTTGTAAACAGCATCTATAGTGATTACCGAAATACAAGCAATGAATCTACTGCTAACGTAACCTAAGAAGAGAAATACGAATTGCGTACGGAAAGCTAACAAAAGCAAATCAATTTTTAAAAAAGTATCACCATATTTGGAAATGCAATTATTAGTTATTTGTCACTGAATTTGTTATAAGTATTTACCCTTTTGGCTAGTCGGGTGACTTCTCAAGTTTCATGAGAAAAATTAATCATTTATTTGCAGTACTTCGAGTGCGAACACGGGCAACCTATAGAGAAGGAGTGCGCAGACGGCACCTACTTCAATGCTGACATGGGGATGTGCGACAACCCTGTCAATGTTGACACGAGCACCTGCAACGTGCCCGAACCCGAGCTAGAGGATGAAAAAGATGACGACTGAGCGGTATTGGTCGGTATGGAAAGCTGGAGTCCGGATAGCTGTCTAAATCAGGATTGATCTAGGCAGACGTCCTGATCAGGATTGATCTAGATAGACGTTTGGATCAGGATTGATCTAGATAGAAGTCTGGATCTGGATTGATCTAGATAGAAATCTGGATCTGGATTGATCTAGACAGACGTTTGCATCAAGATTGATCTAGTTAGACGCCTGGATCTGGATTGATCTAGATAGAAGTCTGGACCTGGATTGATCTAGACAGACGTCTGCATCAGGATTGATCTAAATAGACGTCTAGAACTGGATTGATCTAGATAATAGACGTCTGGATCAAGATTGATCTAGATAGACGTCTGGATCTGGATTGATCTAGATAGACGTCTGGATCTGGATTGATCTAGATAGACGTCTAGATCTGGGTTGAGCGCAAGTGGTCGGTATGAAAAGTTAGCGTTTAGATAGCTGTCTGAATAAGTAATTATCTGTGTAGACGTCTGGATCTGGATTGAACTGAATTTTATCGGAAAGGAAAGCTGGGGTTGCATGTACTCTTCTTAGCTGACATAGTAGCACATGTGTTACGCAGGATTTTCCTATCGTCATTAAGTGATTTTCAACGTACAAATGGGTGAGAGTTTCGTTTGTCTTCTTTAGGTCGTACGTTGTTAAATGTCACGATCGATCTTGAGAGTACCCGGTATTCAAGGAGAATCTTGAGAATTTAAGAGAATAAATAGTTATGTCACGATCAATTTTGTACCCAGAATGCAATCTATAGAATAAATCGTTAATGTCATGATTGATCTTGTTCTCAGTATGCAATTTAACTGAATAAATCTTCACTTCTTGAGCTCCGAGAGAAAATATAAGGCACGAGATTTCATTTTACGCGATCCCTGTCATGTGTGAAGCTCACGAGGCAATGTGTGGTTGGTGCTTGTCCTTTTTAAGATATTAAAAAGTATGTTGTCTGATGAAACAACAGAACTGCTCCTGGTGCAACAGTTTGGTTCGTGGCTTATGTGGGTATCAAATAATTACCTAGCTGGCTTTTTGAGACTTGAAATAAAGTATGAAACTGCGTTCAACATTTTCCATGTCCGCCTTGTTCACAAAGTCAATCATGTAACGCCAAAGTAGCTTCCATTTTTGAAACCATTAGCTTTATTTTTAAAATTATATGGAGAAAAATTTTTTCCCATACATTTCCCTTTTTCATCTGATAAAACCGTTGACATCCTGCATGAATACACATGGAATTAGTAAGTATACACACTTTGTAGGAGGTCCATCAAGTCAACATTGCACACATTTTTAACTGTTAAATAACGGAACATCTTGAAAATATAAATTCATAAGTTTGCACCGTATAAATGTCAAGACTTGCACTCTGGCGTCTGTAAGGAATTCGTTTTGGAGAGCTCAGGTGTAATCAGACGGCCGCTTCCAACGTTAGCCAAAGGGCGCAAAAAATGGTTGATGAGAAAGAATCTCATTTTAGAGCTAAAATTTTAGATTTCAAATTTAATGCAATAGGACCACCTCTCTTTTACAATGTGGTCGACCACAAGTAAAGTCATTCATACCAATGCAAAATAAATTTCTCTTTTACTTGCCTAAAAATTCGGAAGGCAGCCCGACAGATTCCTCTTGCAACTAAGGTTCCAAGATACATGTATTTCTAACTATTCGTACAGCAATCGTACCTTCAACCAACTGAAATACATGTGCAGCATCAAATCGATCAACATTTGATCATCACATCCATCGTAATTTGGCTGACTCCAATTTTTTCAAAAACGGAGAAAACATTTGAATATGCAGACAGGAAGAACGACTAATTTTCCATCAAAGATGTCAGCAAATACGAAGAGCGCTTTACAAAAAGAAGAACAAAACTTGAAAAGGTAACAGCGAAAAAATACATCTGACAATCTCTGTAAAGGATGAGTTGATTGAGGATTACATAGGAAATTTAGTCTCAGATTTTCTGGAGACAGCTCGTGAAGGCCCCATTCTGTGACCCCTGAAACCCTGTGACCCCTGAAACCCTGTGACCCCTGAAACCCTGTGACCCCTGAAACCCTGTGACCCCTGAAACCCTGTGACCTCTGAAACCCTCTGACCCCTGAAACCCTGTGACCCCTGAAACCCTGTGACCTCTGAAACCCTGTGACCCCTGAAACCCTGTGACCTCTGAAATCCTGTGACCTCTGAAACGCTGTGACCCTTGAAACCATTCGGACCCCTGAAGCCCAGTGACCCCTGAAACTCTGTGACCCCTGAAACCCTGTGACCCCTGAAACCATTCGGACCCCTGAAACCCTGTGACCCCTGAAACCCTGTGATCCCTGAAACCATTCGAACCCCTGAAACCATTCGGACCCTTTTCAGATGGCGTTGCGCCGTAGAGTGGGCAACTTGGAATTCTTTTTTGAATCCTCTAGTGATAATTGTGAGATTTTCTGAGACTTCCATAGCACCGGTAACCAGTCTTTTGGACGTCCCACTTTAAGATTGTGCTTTTAACTAAAATCCCCACCTCAGAACTTTTGCAACTTTTCCATTTTCTACATTAATCCCTTACGCCTTTTAAATAGATTTTGATGCTGTAATTGCTTTTATGTTTTTATGAAACTCATACAGTAAGATATTCCAAGAGTGATCTTTAGATACAGCGAACGTGGATACGAGTGTTGAAGTAAATTATGCCGAAAACTTAAATAATCATTGAGTAAAGGGTATAGATTAGTTACAGAAATACCTCGACACATTTGTTGTATAAGACATTAACTCGATCGATTCTCTCTGAAACATTTTCACTAAAACTCTATCACTATTTCTGCACCAGCTTGACTGAACGTTGCAGGACGCAGTGCAACTTTATTCATGCGCATTAGAGCCGTCAATGACAAATTGATCTGTTTCTGCAAATATTTATTTTCATTATACAAAAAATGAAGAATGAATACCAATGGAAATTTTCAGAGTGATATATTAAACAAAAAATGTGCATTTGGTTTCCAATAACCCTAGGAATCACAACAGGAAAGAGGTCCCATGAAGATTTTTCGTTCAAGTAATTATTATACACACAAAAGGATTACCACTTCTTTTCCTGTAAAATTTCAAGTACTGCCTTTCGTTTGCCGAGGTCTCCATTTCAACATTATTCAGAGGTAGAAATGTTCGCTTAGTAATAGATTCAGAGTCGCGTTGATGAGCTATAGTCGTCCTCCACATAGATCGGTTCTGGTAAACAATCACTTTACAGTCGTCCTCCGCATAGAGCAGTATCAGATGGAACAAATATCGAATAGAACGGGGCATATTTGTGTCATAAGAAGTAAATAGAGCGTGTAATAAAAAGAAAATTAGAAGAAATGAGAAAGAAGAAAGAAAGAAAAATTTTGTTCCGATTTTCGTCACATACAAAGCATATAACCTTCGAGTTTTCACTTAGTAAAATTACAGCCTTAAAATTAAAGGGGAAGTCGCAATGGGACTTCTGATTGTGGTCAGTAAAACAACAACCTCAAAATTACGGGTAAAAGTAGCGTTGAAACTTCGCATTGGGACTTCATTATTTTATGATAAGCACCAAAAGGGAAATATTAATTCGAAGAACATCTTAAATAAAAATTACAGT
>VOMN01100547.1:0-17542 GCA_014899125.1 Orchestia grillus
GCTGTGGCGCTTGCTACATGAGTACCTGTGCATCTCGTTTCTGCAGTGTTGATCGTCTTTGACCTTTTGTACCCGAATTTCTTGTCCGTTAACCCATACTACTTCAGTATTTTGTTTTTGTTGGGCCTCGAGCCTTTTCACTTCGTATTGTCGGCTGGATAATAAGCGATCTGATCATTGAGTGGCTGGATAATTGAGCGACTGGATGATTGAGCGACTGGATGATGGAGAATGCTTCACTAGATCAAAGTTAAAAAATTGCCAGCGCCAAATTGGTAGGATCTTGCGAGTCTTCAGGACACGAGAATCGAAACCGATACTTGCGTTGTTCAGGGCGCTGATCCAACCCCTGGCTGAGTACTGTTGCCAATTATGGAATCCAGGCACCAGNAATCAAGGCACCAGAGAATACATCGTGAAGCCGGAAAGTGTACCACGAAGTCTCACGGCGAAGACCCGTAAGGTTCAGGGTCTGGACTGCTCGAAACGCCTGAAATTTCTCTGACAGCATTCTCTACAGCGAAGAAGGGATCTACGCGTGGAAAACGATTCGTGAAATAGTCCCAAACTTAAAAAAACTAGACCAAAAGGCTGCGCACAAAGCAGCACATTCGGTTCGGCAAGATGAGTGTAGTTTCAACGTTTAATGCAAAGGCGGCTGGCAGCGTTCGAACTAGACATGAACAGTAGTTCTCGGTGAGGGACCCAGACACTTAAACACTCTGCCAAAAGATCTGAGAGAGTTCGATAGTTCTTCAAGACGAAGCTGGATAACTTTTTACAAACTACCTCTGATAGGCCTCCCTTGCCTCACTACCAACAAACGGCTAGTTGCTAGTTACGTGATAATGGAGGCGGAGCAGCGGCGACAGATTCTTGCAATGAGGAAATTATGGCTTTAATTACTTTCTTACGTCGGATCAAAGAAACGAAGCTAGTTATTTTATTAAAACTAGATTCTATGACAACTCCTACTAAATGATGACACTTGATTGCCTCTACAGAATTGAGATAAGAATACCTATGAATTTATGACTTGAAAAATAAATGTTATGCACCTGTGCAAGAAACTTCTATTATTCAACACACTAATCAAATACCGTTTTTCTTTCCTATGGAATATGTATAATTACGAAGTTCTCATACGAATAACGGAAATTACAATAACAATCAAATTGTAGCAATCGCAATTACCGCTTCATAATTATCATTTACGTTCAACACAAATTTATATAGAAAACATAGCTATGACGTGGATCTCGGCCAGCAGCTCGTGTGTGTACGCACTGACGCTCAACGGAACTCCACTCGTGAGGTCTGAGGTGTCGTAAAGTTACTTGAAAACTTACGTGAAAATCTCTAACGTAAATTGTTTGATAATAGCACACATCGTAGCTAGGTTCACTTAGCTGGACTTGAGCTACCAGCGGATTGCGGCGACGTCGTAAGTAGTTTTGATAATACGGCCCTAGAATTCTTTCGAGCAGAACACTTGAAACTAGTGCTGATATCATGCAGGCCTGAAAGCATCGAACGGTGTGAGAGTGGGATCCAGCAGAAATCAACACCTGTGATTATCAACTTGAAACATATCTCATGGATTACGAACTATAACTCCTCCATAATCCGTATCGAGCACTGTGAAACTTGTCCTAACCTAAGAAAACTGATGTCAGTCTTTCAACCACTTTAAAAATCCAAACAGAAAATTTTCACGATGACTCAAATTTGAGTCCTATCATCAGCTTTGTATTTTACTTTCTTCTGTATGTATCCTGTATCTCTAAGCCAGGAATGAACATTTTTCTGGTTGAAGTAGCTCTATATTAATACTCTTTAATGAAAATTTTTTTAATAAATAAAAAACATTGCCTCAGCTACTCTGTACATCTACATGAACTTGTACCAAGTACTTTTCATGGAGCATTTTTGATCGTTATTTTAGTTCTGTCGGTAAAAATATAACATTTTTTTTAAACATTTCTAAGTACCTTTTGTTTCATATGTGGATGAGAATGTTTTCAATCAAAAAAGGAACAAAATTCTGGTAAATTGAGATTAAAAATGAATAGTGGGAGTTTCTGATACAGGCTCACCAAAATAAGAATTACGGATTCAAACAGTTAGAACCCCTTAGAAATGACTAAATACGAAGTGGAAGAGAGAGCAGCCATTTTGAAATGTGATTTCTAAAACTATAGGTGATCAATTAGAGTAAGCTAGAGTTTTATGAGAGAATTTAACAAGAGTCCATATGAACCCTGCATTCTCGCTCTGGTAGCAAAATTCAGAAATACGGTAACTAACAGGCTAAATTGAAGGACCCAAGTCATCCCGCAGTGAAGCATTTCACGCTTTGGTGACATTTATTGGCCACCTCAATCACCAGATTGAACTCCTTCAGATTTTTTCGTTGAGGATATCGAAAGGATAAAGTATTCGTTAGCATTCTGAACATTCCCCAAGAACTGAAACAGAATATAATTGAAGAAATACTTGATATTTCTTCAGATATTCGGAGAAGTGTAATACAAAACACGCAGCGAAGAGTTTACTTGAGCCTAGATAATAATGGATGACATTTGAAGGAAATTATTTTTAAGTAAACGCTCCTTGTGTTACTTCATTCCCAATTTACTACAAGTATGCATATTTTATAACTCTTGCGTTACTAATGTTTAAAATGCTAAAGTGACTTTGGCCACCCATACAATTCGGAATCAGGTAGACTGTGAGCAATCAGAAAAAAAATGCACGCCAAATCCGGACCTGCGATCCTGGAGTTTTGGTTCTCATATTTTCCGAATTACTATTTTTTTCGGTGGTTTTCTTAATTAATTTTTGCAGCCAAAGTTCAAGTGGGAGAAATTTTATAATTGGGGAATAAATTGAAAAATAATTGAAGTGAATTTCGACGCCCAGTGAAAGTCATCGTGAATTTCTACTAACTGCTCGTAGCTGCCAGCTTAATTGAACCGCAGGTTTTAGCAGGAGTCCACCGCAGGAGCCAGCTCTACTGCAGCCTGATAGCGTGGCTTATGAGGTAGTTTTACAATATTAGTTTTAAATTCAGCGTAAAGCAATCTAGTAGTAATAAAAGTGCTATCGTTTGCGCGTAAAAGCAGAACTTAGAGTGTAGAAAATTTGAATATTTATCTTTCTATTTTTGTCTCGTGCAAGTTTAAGAATTTAACGAAAGACTGTACTCTAGCGTCAAAATTTTTCGGCACATTGGAACCATATTGAGAATTCGATACCTTGTTAAAATATTTTTGTAGAAGAATGAAGAAAATAGGCTGCAACAGCAAATATTGATTCTGGGTATGCTAGTTTTACATACACAGGACTCCCACCTCATTGAGATTCAATACGAAACTAGAACGAAGTGATCAATTGTACTTCCCAGTACACCTTTTAATAAAATAAAACTAATATTCCAAAGGGTTCTCAACTGTTAATTTCGTGAGGTTCGATTTTGTAGTGCTTTTGTTCAACTTTCCAAGTTTCTTACAGCTCATGCACATCGGCGACGTGCACAAGTCTACGTTGGCCAGTCGGTCTTCAGGCGCACGGTCAGAGGCGCCGTTGCGGTGAAACTGAAGACTCGCGCGCTGGCATTGACTCGTTTGTCTGACGCGTCACAGGTGAAAAATAAAAACCTTTCCGACGTGATAATAGGTACTGCTTGCTCATTTCATCATAAAAAAAATTACAATGACTTTGAAAGCACTGAGTTAGCTATGCCGTTGAGATAATGGCTATTATATTTATACATTGGTATTGTGAAATTTGACATCTGAATTTCGTGTCGACATATTTGAGCACAATAATGGTAGGTGAAAAAAATTTTTGTAAGGCTAAAAAAATTGAATCTAGCGATCATGTTCCTACATATGAAAGTAGAAATGATGAGTCATTTAAGGCTAATTTTTTCGCTATGTTCTCCTTGCCT
The DNA here is from genome assembly GCA_014899125.1 of Orchestia grillus. Taxonomy (NCBI): domain Eukaryota; kingdom Metazoa; phylum Arthropoda; class Malacostraca; order Amphipoda; family Talitridae; genus Orchestia; species Orchestia grillus. The sequence continues at coordinate 3,953 of VOMN01100547.1, forward strand.
TATTTGAAGTGTTTATTTTAATATTTAGTTAAAATTGTCAAGTTTTCTGTATTCCCAAATTCCAAATAAGGTAGAGTTTACCTAAAATGATCCGTAAGCAGATTTACTATTCACGAGTAGAAATTACATGTTCGTTAGTAGTGAAAATTTAATATGCGTTCGACAATTTATGTGGAGTTTATACAGAACCCGTTTTGTACTTCTTTAGATCGTCAGGGTAGGTGAGGGAAATCAATGAATCAACAAAAGTATTCAGTAAAATTACTGGGTCATTGTGATGTAAAATGACACCGTAATGTTTGAAGTCTAGAACTGTTCTATACATGCATTTACATATGTACAGTGACGTCCAAAATTAGAGAACGAAATGTAATAGTTCGAAATGTGAAGAAACAATAAGCCAATTTTTCTAGAATTTTCACGGAATGTAGGTCTATAGATGGTCTTTTTGTTGTGACTTACAACTTTTTAGGTGAATTGAAACAATGTGTGAAAAGAAATCCCTAGATAACATATTTTCGATTGTCCACAATTAAAGTACAAAATAATTCTTGTAAAAATAAACAATGAATGAACAAAACAAGAAAATGTTGTCACATCCAATGTTTATATCCTTATTTTTGATCACGGTACCGCACCTTCGACCACACGATTACCGTAAATTTTCTAATTCTGTTGCTGAGATTTTTGCACAATTATCCTGTAATTTTACATATGCGTCTTCCATATTAGGTGGACTTCCAGCCCGACATTTTGCCCTAACGCCTTCCGTGAGTGCTCTGTGGTATTCAGGTCTGGAATTAAGGGCGACCGGCTGGAGTCCTCAGATCTTTGATCGATTAGAGAGTCCAAAACTAGATTTGACTCATGGCAAGGAGCATTGTGCTGTATAAAGACAGGAACCTCAACTCCAAGATTTTGCTAAGCTGGCAAGACACGATGTTTATGCAGGCTTTTACTAATTACTTTATTACCTCTTAAATTAGGACGCCCAAGAGCGTAGTGCCCATTTCTGTAATTTATAGAGAACCATGGCGCTTATTCCATTGATATTGACTGCTTTCTTAATACAGTTGGATTTTTAACTTTTATCGACGTTTCTTATAAACTGTTCTCAATCCCAACTAGATTTATTAACTTGCGATCCATTGCCCAAAAATTGCTTTACTCTAATTTCCTACAGACCAATTGATATGCTTGATCACAGAAGCTTATCTTGCTATCCTAGTTCCCTAACTTATCTGTGGCTTATCTGTGGCAACATCTAGATTCAGTTTGTCGAGAAATTTTGCTCAAGAATGTGTCCTGCAGAGAGAAAACCATCCTTGTGAGCAAGACGATGAATAAAAAGATCCTATCTCAGTGTAATTTTTCTTAGTCTGCCTTGCTTTTTAATGTAGTAAGTCTACCAGTGTCGCATAATTGTAATATTTGTCTTAAAACACTTTCGGATGTTCGGAAGCTTGTTCATCGGTGCCATTCTAATTCTGAAATTTAATAATTTTGGATTGAACCGCTATGTCTACTCTAGAACGTTTGACAATGTGATAAATGCTGCACAAATGATAAAACAACTTTTATTTTCCTTATATTACTTCGTGCCTGCCAGAAACATGAATCATTTGCGAGCACACGAATTATTTTGATCAATGTTCCAAAATTTTGGACACTTGAAAATTAGAAAATTGCTGATTTCTTTCTAGACATTGCTTCAATTAATCTGAAAAGCCGCGCCAATGTTTATCATTCATATATATATATATATACACGCAGTGAACATTATACAAAAATTGACCCATTATTACCTCCCTCAGTTTCAAATGTTTAAATTTTGTTCCCAAATTTTGGACGTTACTGTTCATATGCTGTTTTGGTGTGTGCTAAGTTACTGCCACTTCATTTCATGTTGCAATTTTCACTGCTCGATAAAAGTCCAGCCTCCGAGAAAAAATCTCTGCTCTGGAGAGAAAAATGTTCACGACAATCCTCTGGTAGGAAGGAACAAAATTGTTTATAGTTAGAACTCGGATTCGCGAACAAATTCACAGAGGATGAACCAAGGTGGAAACGCTATACAGTTCTTCAAAAGGCAATTTCTGCTACTCTGTGATGCTAAAATTGAAAAAACTATCTTCATTGGTCCGTATGTTCCTGAAATTCTAATGATAAAAACTTTGCAGCACTTCAGAGTCATGAGAAGGTTACATGAAAGACAGTTAAAGGAATTGTGCGTGGCTTCCTGAGAAATTAAAGAGCGGATAACTACTCTGAGATTGCGAACGAACTTCTGTAGAAGTACCAATGATTATGATGCTTTATGTCACTCAAAATCAATTTCTTATATTCTAACATGGGATCCTCACTGACATTTGAGTTGTTGCATGTGGGAGATAAAGATGGAAAGCGATTCCTACAGAAAACATGGAAATTAGAATGAAACTATCAGTTCGAATGGAGTTTCTCTTCATGTGTACTACTGCTGGACACCCCTAAAAAAAGTATACAAGATGATATTATAATTTGACAAAAGCGATTGCAAAAATACTTTGATTTGAGATTATGTAGCATATCTTCAAAACCAGCGCTAATAAACACAATCTAATGTCGAATCAGGGTTCCCCTCAAAAAATTCACGCAATTTAATTACTTTGGACAAGGAAAAAATATCAAATAAATATCATTGTTGTTGACCAATGATAGTCAAGGTTCCTGTTTCAAGATCAGACCTTCCTGAACAACTTACTTGTCACGTAATGATGAAACACGATTTCTTCAGACGAATGTCTCGTGGCGAGTGTGGGCTTGTTGAATAAAATCGCTCTGGGCAACAAACTCCTATTTATTGGCTTTTTGGATGCTTAGATTTCACCGTCAAAAAGATGAAACGTATATCTTCTCTCAGCCCTAACTACTAATATTTTCCAGTAGGTCGAGTTCCCTTGGACGAGTTGCGAGGGTTGAACAACCTGCACGCGCATCTGAGCTTAAACCTGCCTGCAAATACGCTGTTGCATGATGTGAAAAAATTCCCTTTATACGTGGGATCGAGGAAGATGGCCAGTGTGTACAGCTCAGATTACCACACCTTTCATTAATTTCCCCTGGTGTCTCCTTCGTCTGAGTACCTCGATCAGTGTCGATACTTAGTCGGGCGATGAAGCTTCAGGATCGTGAATTTCCAAGACGGTCTTCAACGACTGAATCATTGGTAAGACGTCAGACACTGACGCGTTTGCGGCACTCATCAATTTAGTGATCTCTTCGAAAGGTTTGACTAAGTTTATTTTTATTTTTTGAGATATTTTTTATTCAGTAAGATATGAATTTTGATTCGTTAGAAATGATACCTGTATCGTGCATCAAATGTAATATAACTGCATTTTGGGACGTATGGAAATGAGCAGAGGTACTTTCTAAAACAAAATGTTTCGCTTATCGTGATTCTTACACAGGTGAGGAAAATGTTTTGATAATTAAGGAACCTTTAATTGGCGAGTCACTTAATTAACTTCTTCTTCAGCAGGGCTACTGGCGAAAACGTTTTTCATGACAAACTTCTTGTTTCCTTTAAATCTTTGAATGCACTCAAAATTGCCTGTTCAAATCGAGTGAAGTGGAAAGAAGAGTAAACTCGCTACAAATTTTTGTAGAACGAAAAGTTGATTTCACGACCACAAAAACATACAACGCATGTCGGGACGACACGACATAACTCGTCTCTGCCAAGGAAAGTTATAGGACATTCAATGTTAGTGCTTGCTTAAAAGCATTCAAATCTTACGTACATGTTTGTGATAATGAAAATATTAAAGTTCATTTATCTCAGTCGTCAAACACAGCTTGCCTTGAACATTAATTTCACTTTTAACGACGGACAAAATGGATTTTTTGATGATTTTCAGTGTTTTATAAGAAAATGATACATGCAGTGTAATCTTGTAATTTATAATGCTGCCGCTCGCTGCTCTTTTGTTTTAGATTGCATTTAAATGCAATTTTTCTCTGCTGTTCACAGGTTTGTTTTTTCTCTGCAGTACAGTAAATAATTTCAACTGGAATGCGATGCTTTTACCCAGACTTCATTGAAAGAGCAATCATTTTTGCAACGAATTCCGTTGAGCTCCGAAGTTAGATGCAAACCAAAAGTTCTCACTTCTTTCGTTTAAAAGGTTCAAATGAATTGAAGTATGAGGCATTATGTCCAAGCACTGTTTTTACTTGCACCTGGTGAATAAATGTGAAGAAATTAAACTCAGCTAGAAATCGAAATCTGGAAACTTCCAACTCGAGTGGCTGCAAACACCGTAGGCAACAGATAGTTTTTTTTGCCTTATTGGGTTTTGTGTGATCCACTTTTTGCACACCTTCGTTTTTGTCGGCCTTTTTTAAATTGTGGCCGGAACTCACTTTCAAAGTCTTCCTTTCATTGTTGATGTATTATTACTCAATAGTCTTACAATAAATTTCAATTGTTATTCCCAGGGTCATTTAAATGATATTCTTCACATGGTTCCTATAAATTATTAAAATCTAATTTCCGTATGAATTACTTATTTTACTTTGGAATAGCTTATCACTACCCCTTGGGATGATTATGCCACCCACTGTATTTAGAAACGATTGAAAATTGAGCTTTGTGTTAACCCTACAAGAAATCACTTGTTTCTTAAAGTGGACAAAAATTTGTCATAAACAGCGTTTCATATTTTACGCACTAGTGAGCACGATCGCTCTAATATGGAACGAAACTATAAGAATTTAGGGCTAAGCCGAATTATTTCTAATGAACAGCATGAAGGACAGTGGTCCTTACGCGTTAAATCGAACCAAGTGGCGGCGACCGAACAATTGCAGAATGCAAGACCTGCTCCACAGCGGCGTTTGGAGTTGCAGGTCACGTAGGGACAGGAGACCACGCGTGGGTAGTAGCGAATTTCTTGCTCTGAACAGAGCGCCAACTTTCCTCGTAACCTTTCTTCAACACATTCTATGCGTCAGTTTCGTGGATCCTTGCCATAACAAGTGTTTGTATTCATAAGCATTTAATTACTATTTTTCTTACTGTATGGGTTCTATAAGTGTAAATAATTGTAGCTCATACATAATTAACGAAGTTGCACATGTGCATAACAGGCAGGAGCTAATGGTAGCAATTAAATATAACTAAATAGGCGTCTTGCTGAAAGCAGCAAAACACCACATGACGCACATGAGGGTCATGTGGTGGCGAACGTGTTAATACCCTCTTTGGAAAAAACATGAATTCTTGTATGTATATATATATATATATATATATATATATATATATATATATATTTATACACATACGTGCATACACATGTTTACGTTGGACATAAAGGTGAAAAATATATGCCATTTAATATAGTTTCCTTCACTGATCTGATTCTACAGAAGAATTAATCAATTAATGAATTGATGCTTTTCGGCTACGTGTAAGAACGATAACCTTTTGAAAATTTTAAAAAGGAGAACTCTAACGTTAGTAATTGCGTAATGTTCTGAGCAGGCTTTAAATGGCATGAACAGTGAAAGTCCCGTTTGTGCGGTAACAAGACGCTGCTAACTGTATAAAGATATAAATAAAGCTCTAACTTTATTTGCTAAAAAATTATTCTGGCAGCCAATGATACAAAATTTGAACTACGCCACGATGAAGGTAGTGCAAAAAGTGACAAATTTGCTTACAGAACACTTCAGATAATATATTAGCTTCATCTTCAATTCAGTAATTCTCATCCGAATCTAAGCTGAAATAATGGCTAATCAGAGAAGAGAGTAACACTGAGTAAAGAGATGAAAATGCGACTTTGTGCACTGTTCATTCATATACTCTAAACCTTTCAATCGACGAAATGTTCTGTCTCTGAAGATTTGCAATCTCTGGCCGTTACGACAGTACTGTTTGTAATAATTAAACAAGAAAAACCCTCACGTTCAAAAGTGTCATAGAAAGTTTTAAAAATTCTTCTACGCCGGAGCCAGGTCTCTTAGCTTCAACTTCGTTCGTTCCTAATCTCAGCATAACGCCCGGACTGCGAAATAAATCTCCTGGATTATTTAGGATGCAGGCAGATATTTTGTAAAATATGGGCTTTCGGTCATCCTTAAGATAATCTTTATGCATACATATACACCGTTTTCTTTAGAAAGTTCATTCACAGGAAATTGCACCGTACATTGGTCCGTATTTGTTCAAAAATCCCTGCTATTCTACGGCAAACTTCCGGATTGACCCTTACAAATCAGTTCGGTAACATCGACTGCATGAACTCGAGTATCATCGAATGTTCGGCTGCATGGTCAAGATTTTTTATGATTTCGCACAAGATTTTTATCATAGTTTTTGAAACTGTTTCAATTGCTTCGTGTTTGTAACCGTTGTCTTTGTACTCGCTTATTAAACTTTTTAGGGAATGCGTGTAATTGTATGTGTGCAGAGTCAAACCTCGAATTCATCAGTACTTATTCCCGTACGAAGAAGTTTCTACAACTTCTGTAGCGGTAATAATGACCCAATTTTTGTCAATCGAATTCACCCGTACACCCAGTATTGTTTCAGTTCTTACACAGCCAGTTTTCGAAATACATCTTCTTAAGTAAATTATTCGTGGAGTCCGAAGTGTTATGTAATTTTCGATGTATAAATGAGGGAAGGATTCCATGTAGTTTAAGCTACGAGGCGTGTCTAAAAAGTATAAGACCTTGAATTATCCCACGTAAATACAGTAGTGATACGAAGGCAACGTCACTATGTACAGGGGAAAGACAGTTTAGAGAGCATGATCGAATTTTTCTCTACACTCTACAGTGCGTCACTCGCTACCTGTGGGTGGCCCAGTGAGTAATGGAACATTGAACTAGTGTTTTAAAGTGGCCTAAAATATTCTAACTGGACAGAATCGCAACGAGCCGAAAATGACATCCTAATGTTTTACACAGTGTTTTTGCTTGAGTCATCTTACGTCGTAATTACTGTGAAATTTAGCTTTCACAAATAAAAGAAGTTACATAATGCTTATCCTCCAGTGACAGAGGCCCTATATATAGTACTATATACTGGACAGAACTTACCAGCTTTATCGCAACTCTCACCTTTTAGGATATAACGTATAATTAATTGAACCCGTGCCGTGCTGGTACTCCCAATCGCTAGTAATTAGTGTATTAGTACCAATGTGGTTTGTGCGAGATACAAAAGTGTTTGTTCTATTTATGGTCTCCGTAAAGAAAGTACTTCCCATCGTGCTGCATTATGATGGCATGGAGTCTAATACCCACGTTCGGAAGTTATTCATTTTTCACTCTCCATGGCTTTCTAAAGTCGTACATGGATTCATCAGCGTTTGATTGTAAAGTATTTGATAGCATAAAGCGCTTTGTCTTCGCTTTTTCCATTGTTTCCCTTTCAACTTAGCGTCATTAAATCTTCATACTTTTGAGATATTTTTCATTAGGAACTAATCTCGTGGGATCCCTGCTTCTTTATTCTTTCTTCTGGTTGAGTCATTATTGTTGGACTTTTTTCATTATTTGTTCTTCGTCTGTGCAGATTCACAAAAAAATATTGGACCATAATTATTAGATCCTAATCACAGTTTGTTTTCAATTATTTTTAGGATTTGCGTCCTAGTTAAATTTCATTTCTCATTGTCAACCTCGTAGTATCGCCATTTTTTCTTAATAAAATGTCATCCATACTGGCCCCTCATCACTGTTTGATCCTCAACTTTCTTTGACTTTCTTCTTGCAATGATCCTTATCTTCGTTGGTCTTTAGCGTGGCCTGCTCTCCACCCTTGTCTCATGGTTTCTTACGATGTCCCAGTCTTCTTCTTCCGAAGTCCCAGTCTTCTTCTTCCGATGTCCCAGTCTTCTTCTTACGATGTCCCAGTCTTCTTCTCACGATGTCCCAGTCTTCTTCTTACGCTGTACCAGTCTTCGTCTTCTTACGATATAGCAGTCTTTTTCTTCTTATGATGTAGCAGTCTTTTTCTTCTTACGATGTAGCAGTCTTTTTCTTCTTACGATAATGATGTAGCAAATTTCTTCTCCTTGCACTGTAGCAGTCTTTTTCTTTCGATGTAGAAGGCTTCTTCTTATGATGTAGCAGTTTTCTCCCTCTTACGATGTAGCAGTCTTCTTTTTCTTACAACTTAGCAGTCTTCTTTTACTTATACTGCGGCAGCCGTGGACAAATTGCGTCTGATTCGCTGATTTTCTCTGGCGCATCAGCCGACACTGTTAGTTTTAATGAGTTCAAAATCGTAATTGTTTATTCTCCTTATAGATTGTTCGTACTTGGAAGTTTTTATGGTGCATTCACTTGTAGTAGCATAAAATTATTTATTAACCAGTTTTTTTGGGCTCTTAAAATAATTTTCAAGCTTTCTTAAATCATAAGCCTCAAAAGAGTGGGCGGCAGCTGCACAATGTTAATTGCATTTTTTGTGATTAAACTTTTGTTCTTAGCCATAACTAAAGGCACTAGAGGTGGGCAGCACAATGCTAAGGGCCTTGACCTTTTCCAGCCCTAAACAAAAAAATAACAGTCGGGCCGATATTGGGCCCCAGAAGGCAGTTATTGAGCGGTCGCTTCAGCTACCGTCGCAGTGCCCTGCACGAGACGGACTTCTTGCGCCGGCGCGACGTTGCTGTCACAGACCGCGAGAAGATCAGCTAATTTACTAGTCTATGTTGATGAGTTATTTGGTGTCGGTTCAGTATGTTGGTATTTCCGAGTACGCAGAAAATCGTGTCGTGCATTGCCATATCCTGTTGCAAGATATGGCTCATTAATACTATAAGGTAGTAAATGTGTAAAGAAATAGTAAATGATATCGAGTTTATAGCACGCCAATAATTCATAAAATAGACAAATGCCCTCAGACGCCGAATTCGTGATTGAACATGTATATTAAGGAATCATGGATAAAAGATATGTCATTGATTGAATTGCATTGGATTAAGGTTTATAGCTGCGAGGTTATCCAAATGAACATTAAACGTGACCCTGCACCACGCTCGCCGGGTGAGGGGGAAGCTTCACACCTCACCAAATGGATGAAAATCACTCATTCGGCCCTCGCATTTGAGGGAATGGAAGCACGTAGGGATTAATCCCTTCATTTATTCTCGGCATGCCGCGGGAAATCAACGTGCAAAATTTCAAAGAATGAATGCAGAATAAATATGAAAATTTCAGTGAATAGCTTCCCCTACATGAACGAAAGCAATTTTACCAAAACTACTATTTAACTAAAGACTATTTAAAAAATGAGAAAATGGTATAAGTTAAGATAATTACAGTCTCTACCAAAAGGTGCTTTAATTGGTCAACACCCGTAAGTATCGTAAATATATACGCAAGGTGGAACAATGAATGAAAAAGACACCGCAATACCTCTGCGATCGTACTATCAAATCACAATAATTATACTTTTGTGTATGCATTCTCGTTCAATGACGCAATTTTTCTATCAATTGAAAGAAATCATAACGTTGCCACGAAGCACCAGCGGCCTCTTCGATACCCACATTCCAGTCGGAAAGTTAGTCAATAGGTCAATAGGCTCTTGGCGCACTGCACATTACGTATCAACACAAAACCAACACACTGCTTCTTGACGGGTTTTGTTATACACGATGCTGGTGCTGGGGCTCTTGAGTAATAGCTGCACTCAAATGGTACTTGACTTGCACTTCGTAATAGAACACTTCGCAAGCTTGTGCAATGCTGACGCAATACTCTATCAACTGCGCTGTGCCATCAGAGACTTAGATGTTGTGACGTTGGCAGAGTTTACCGTAAAGAGGACCCAGATTGTTGAGGGTTCCTCTAAGATAATTATCATCCGCATGTCGTCGTCCGGCCGCTCTGCTTTCTTGGCTAGTAACCCATCAAGTTTGCACCTCGCTCTGTATAACTGTGGCTTGCGGATGCTTTCTCTCCTCCAATCAGGGACTTTGCCGACTTTGTTTATACCTTGCTATGCAGGCGACATCCGAACTGCTCCGGAGGGAAGGGGTTCGAAGATGATGAATTCCTTCCGATGATGCGTTTCATTTCAGAGTAATTTGAATGCCATGCGTGTTTGGGTTGCAATGGCGAATCGTGGGTTTATCGAAATTCCAGGCTGGATATTGAAAGTGTCTTGTTGATCGACACTAATGCTCTCTTCCATATGGTGTCCGAAAATTGATGCTGTTGAGGAGTGACAAGGTAATCGGAGCCGTGATGACCGATGGAGCAGTGGCAGAAGATTGAACTCGTGCAAGACACACTGAAATGTAATGATCTGCTTGTAATTTACATGTCTGCGACTAGGCCTTTTTTTCGAGCTTTTGTTCACTCTTTAATTCCCTGGAACTTCAATACAAAATTAATGCCTCGCCGTACCTCACTTAGCACAGATGCTAGCCCAAACACCGGGGGAGTTGCTTCCCTTGTTTCGGCACCATCGCATGATGCTCGTTCTATTCCATCTCCATCTCGTTCTGTCTCAAAGTCCTCATGAGGTGCTCTGGATGCATTAACTCCATCCTATTTCCTAATTGCTTCGATAACGTGAGCTTCAAATTGCTCCTATTTCAAAATTACTTTACGTCCCTCATCGACTTTTTCTACGCCTTTGAAGATCCAAAATCAAATAATCGCTGGCTTTTCAGGGCGAGAGCCCGTCTACCTCCTCTGAGATTATTGTTCGGTTTTATTTTTCAAACAAGCCGTCCCGTGGATGGCTGAACATGCTTATCTCACCAACTGTTTGAGAATGTTCTTCGTTCTCCTGACTCATCGAAACCTCACAGCCAAATGAGACCTACAGATGTACTTCACGGAATCCATGTACCGTAAACAAGATTCAACAAAATCGACGGTGCTTTGGTCAAAAATTATTGTAGTTTCTGAACTAGAAATTTCTCTGTATCTGAAATTTTGCTGACAGTGTGTTATGTTTTCTAGTCCCCCAAATAATATATTGCAATTAATTATTCAAAATTTTACTTCACCAATTGTTCGGCAATGTTGCAAAGGAAGTGTAATTTTTCTTAGCAGACTTTTGAAGCATTGTGAGATACTAGAACGGAAAATTTGATAAATTCTGTTTTGATTGTCAGTTCAAGTAAATTTGCGGCCCGGGGTCCCTTTGAGTAAACTCATAGCGCTTAGGTTGCTTTTTCAACACGTTAATATTACTCACTAAATTATTTCATACCTGCTGCACACGTATTCCAAAAATTTCTGGACAGAATACCATTACTGATGCACGACCTCGGCAAATGAAATTTTAGCATTTAAAAAAAAAACATTGTTTTCTTATTTTGGTAATTATCAGATTATAACAAAAGTTCAGAGCGACTTGTCAAAGCATGGGAAGTCTAAAATTATCACGAATACACTTATAAGTGTTCAATATAAGCATCATTTTTCTCAATGTTACCTCTTCATCTACCAATACGATTTCTGATGCCTTTTTCATGGAATGAACTTCGTTTTGATTCGCAAAAAGAACTAATTTCATTTCGACGACTTTTCTTGAACTGAGCAACAGACTATCAAAATGATTGTGCAAGCTTCTAAAAAAAGGATCTGATCTGAATCTGAAATATCTGAATCTTGCTCCATCTGAATCTGATGGAGCAAGATCAGGAAAATATAGACGGTGAGACATTGTGCCATACCAAACTCTTCTAGAATATTGGTATTGACTTTGGAGCGTGAGGTCTGGTGTTGTCATAGCTCAGAATCACTCATGTCCTGTTCATAACTGGACTTAGTTTTGTGTAAAGCCGTCCTTAAATGTCTAAGTTGTGTTAGATGCTGGCGATATACTTCAGCTGTTATACTTTGAATGTTGCCTTAGAACTCTTGGTGAATAATACCTTCATGTCCCTCCATAGGCTCAGCTGAACCTCCCGTAGGAGCCAGCCATTTCGAGGTTGTGCGATAGGATTTGATTTGCAGTCGAGGCATTCCCTTTACTTGGTCATAACATTGTTGTGTTGGATTGACTTTTCATCACCATTAATAATCCTGTCTACACAAGGTGTTTGAGTTTGCAGAGAATGTAATGAGATACAAAATCCACACGTTGTTTCGCAGTGTATTCTGGTAAATCATATGGTACCCCTTGTCCAGCTTTCAAGATCTCACGAAAGCTTTGTAATTTCTCCCCGGACTGTCATATGACTCGCAATAAATTCTCCGCTCAGTTTCCTCGCAGACATGGTACGAGTTTCAGCGGCAACAGCTTGCGATTTCTCAGAAACAAGCTCCTTCTGCCCTCTATATCTTGGTTCCTCCTTTAGACTGAAATCATTATTTTTGAAAGGGAAAAACCATCTTCTACATAAGATCTTAGACATGTATCTCACGATGTAATTTCCATATATATTTCTTAGTGAACTTGCTGCTTAAAACATGCTGCTTAACATGCTGCCTAACATTCTGCTTAAATTGCTGCTTAACATGCTGCTTAACATNGCCGTTGATGCTCTTGAATTGGGCTATGCATTTTTGAGCTATAACATTACATTTCAAACAAACTTATCGTAGAATCTGAGAAAATAAAGGAACAAACATTAATATTGCTGAAATAAATGATATTCAAAGCTAAACTTCTAAAATTTTATCTCCATATCGCCTTTTAAAAAGCGCTTAGAAGGCAGTCCTAGTCATTACCAACATGAGGCTGGATTGTATGAGGCTGGAACTTTCGTTCCAGCCTCATACAATCAGAAAATTGGGTGTCCCACGCAAAATTGACGTATGTGTATAATCATATCACTGAAGCTGTGCTTTGTCTGTAGAACACAATTCACCCCCGAAAATGCAAAAAGTTGCAATTGAGCTAATGGCATCTTACGTAACAATTCAGAGTCGAAACTTCCTAGTGGCTAGAAATCACTGGGAGAGAAGGAGATCCATACCTATCAAAAAACACTGTAATAAGGGAATATATGGAAATCAACTCCACACGCCTAAATGAAATGGATGTTTACAACATAAAAAATTAAGCCAAAATTATTCGAAGAAACACGTTAAAAGAAAAAACGCTCGTAACTATGATAGATAAACAAAACCGGGATTAACGGCTACTGTCAAATTAAAAGGCATGTATACGTTAATGAATAACTCATTTCTGTTTTTGTCGTATTTTGATATAGAAGTTAGGTATCCAAAAATAGTTTAAACTTTTAACCTGATTTTATTTGGCAGTGAAACATAACTAGCGCTACCGCAACAAAGAAGAATTTGTTGAAATCATGCTATGCTTATCAGACGCTGTTGAGCCGCAGTGGGTGTTGAGTGCTACTCCTTGCGGAACCGAAACAGGATCAGTTTTATGCATGCCGAGCTGGTAAGATGTTGAAACTAGTCGGGCTTAAAGCACGTCAAGCAACAGGTCCGATGCAGCAGGATTATGCCACTGTTTACATAAGATCACCATCACTATCACGATCAGAATGCTCAACAGCCCAGAAACGCTCCCCTGCACACGGATGCGATTGTTCCGGACACGATTATTCTTTCTTGAATATCTTGAAAATGTTTGGGCCTTTATGCCCTGGC